>CM038349.1:2512500-2580000 GCA_021464625.1 Proterorhinus semilunaris
GGTGGAGCAGGTCTATCACATCGATGCGGAGGAGGTCCTGAGTGAGGACATCTCCATCTCCTCCAAGAAACTGCAGTGGGACAAAGTCCGGGAGCGCAGGTAAAGCTCTGTAATCCACACCGACGCCTCTACAAGGATTTAACCCCCGCCTGTGTTTCAGCTTCGAGAGTCTGCCCTCCATCATCCTGAACCGCTGGGACGTCTGTGGCGCCGGAGCCGACGGCGAGATCAGGAAAACCACGCCCAATATCCTTTCACATCTGCAGAAACGGGAGAAACATCTGGAGTCTTTTAGAGCACCTCAGATCGTGTCCAGGGTTTATGTACAGCGCCTGCATTAGCCTCTCACAGCGCTACATCACATACATCAGTATCACTCACTGGAGGGAGGAGGTGAAGTGTCTTGCCCAAGGACACAGCGACTGTGTGTGCACCCCCCAGCCTCTGATCACATGACCCATAGGGGGCGTAGTGTCGTAGATCCTGCTCTTATCCATCCTCCGCTTCTGATTGGTCCTTAACCGTGTCACATGTGCGGTGGCTGGACTTGAGCCGCACTCTGATTGGCCGCTGGGTGGACGTGGCGGCGATCACTGGCCAGATGGTGGCGCTGGAGGGACTGCAGCTCAGGTGAGACGCCGAGCGCTCCCGGTGAACGTGCGGCTGAAGCTCTTCACTCATATCTCCTCTGTTTCAGTTTTAACCGCCTGGCTCCGCCCCCTGACCCCGCCTCGCTCTCCGCCTCCTTCGCCCGCCTCACCGCGCTGGGTCTGAACGAGTGCGCCCTCTGCTGGTCACAGGTGAGCACCGCTCTGACCCCTGACCCCCGGGGGGAAACTCGTGTTCAGGCTGTTCTGTGGTTCAGGTGCTGCACTGCGCCCCCATGTGGCCACAGCTGGAAGACCTGAGTCTGGAGGGAAACGCCATCACCTCCATCACCAGGTTGGTCCCGCTTTGACCTTCACACAGTTCAGGTAGATCTGGATTTGATCTGAAGGACCTTTGTAACCTGTTCCTTCTCTCCTCGCTGATCTGCGGGTCTCCAGTCCGGGGCCGGTTCTCCTGCAGACGCTGAAGTCCTTGACTCTCTCGAGGAACCCTCTGGAGCAGGACTCGGTGATGGCTCTGGCGTCCCTGCCCAGGTCAGTGCGGTTAAACCAGGTTAAAGGCGTTCGCTGTGGGTCTGAAGATCTCTGTGTTTCAGGCTGGAGACGCTGAAGCTGGTCCAGACCGGACTCTCCAGGATCCACTTCCCAGACTCAGGACCAGGTTCCTCTCCTCTCTTTAATCCTCTCTCACTCTTCTCCTCTCTTTAATCCTCTCTCACTCTCCTCCTCTCTTTACTCTTCTCTCACTCTTCTCCTCTCTCACTCTCCTCCTCTCTTTACTCCTCTCTCACTCTTCTCCTCTCTTTAATCCTCTCTCACTCTTCTCCTCTCTTTACTCTTCTCTCACTCTTCTCCTCTCTTTACTCCTCTCTCACTCTTCTCCTCTCTTTACTCCTCTCTCACTCTCCTCCTCTCTTTACTCCTCTCTCACTCTTCTCCTCTCTTTACTCCTCTCTCACTCTTCTCCTCTCTCACTCTTCTCCTCTCTTTACTCCTCTCTCACTCTCCTCCTCTCTTTACTCCTCTCTCACTCTTCTCCTCTCTTTACTCCTCTCTCACTCTCCTCCTCTCTTTACTCCTCTCTCACTCTTCTCCTCTCTTTACTCTTCTCTCACTCTTCTCCTCTCTCACTCTTCTCCTCTCTTTACTCCTCTCTCACTCTTCTCCTCTCTTTACTCCTCTCTCACTCTCCTCCTCTCTTTACTCCTCTCTCACTCTTCTCCTCTCTTTACTCCTCTCTCACTCTCCTCCTCTCTTTACACCTCTCTCACTCTTCTCCTTTCTCACTCTCCTCTCTCACTCTTCTCCTCTCTCACTCTTCTCCTCTCTCACTCTTTACTCCTCTCTCACTCTCCTCTCTCACTCTTCTCCTCTCTCTACTCCTCTCTCACTCTTCTCCTCTCTCACTCTCCTCTCTCACTCTTCTCCTCTCTCTACTCCTCTCTCACTCTCCTCCTCTCTTTACTCCTCTCTCACTCTTCTCCTCTCTCACTCTCCTCCTCTCTCACTCTCCTCCTCTCTTTACTCCTCTCTCACTCTTCTCCTCTCTCACTCTCCCTTGTTTCCAGGAGAAGACACTCAGATGTTTCCGGCTCTGAAGAATCTGAACCTGGACCAGAACAGTATTTCTGAGGTGAGGCTCTCCTGTATTTGTAGTAAAAGTATTTGTAGTAAAAGTATTTGTAGTGAAGTTGTGTCTCCCTCAGTGGGCGGTGGTGAACGAGTTGGCGAAGCTTCGTTCTCTGGAGCAGTTTTCCTGTCGAGCGAATCCTCTGAAGACGAGCGACGGAAACCAGAAGACCTGCACCCAGATCCTCCTCGCCAAACTGCCCCGAGTGTCTCTGCTCAACAGCACGAGGGTAAAAACAAACTGCCCCGAGTGTCTCTGCTCAACAGCACAAGGGTAAAAACAAACTGCCCCGAGTGTCTCTGCTCAACAGCACAAGGGTAAAAACAAACTGCCCCGAGTGTCTCTGCTCAACAGCACAAGGGTAAAAACAAACTGCCCCGAGTGTCTCTGCTCAACAGCACAAGGGTAAAAACAAACTGCCCCGAGTGTCTCTGCTCAACAGCACAGGGGTAAAAACAAACTGCCCCGAGTGTCTCTGCTCAACAGCACAAGGGTAAAAACAAACTGCCCCGAGTGTCTCTGCTCAACAGCACAAGGGTAAAAACAAACTGCCCCGAGTGTCTCTGCTCAACAGCACAAGGGTAAAAACAAACTGCCCCGAGTGTCTCTGCTCAACAGCACAAGGGTAAAAACAAACTGCCCCGAGTGTCTCTGCTCAACAGCACAAGGGTAAAAACAAACTGCCCCGAGTGTCTCTGCTCAACAGCACAGGGGTAAAAACAAACTGCCCCGAGTGTCTCTGCTCAACAGCACAAGGGTAAAAACAACCATCAAACTGCCCCGAGTGACTCTGCTCAACAGCACAGGGGTAAAAACAACCATCAAACTGCCCCGAGTGTCTCTGCTCAACAGCACAGGGGTAAAAACAACCATCAAACTGCCCCGAGTGACTCTGCTCAACAGCACAGGGGTAAAAACAACCATCAAACTGCCCCGAGTGTCTCTGCTCAACAGCACAAGGGTAAAAACAAACTGCCCCGAGTGTCTCTGCTCAACAGCACAGGGTAAAAACAAACTGCCCCGAGTGTCTCTGCTCAACAGCACAGGGGTAAAAACAAACTGCCCCGAGTGTCTCTGCTCAACAGCACAAGGGTAAAAACAACCATCAAACTGCCCCGAGTGTCTCTGCTCAACAGCACAAGGGTAAAAACAACCATCAAACTGCCCCGAGTGACTCTGCTCAACAGCACAAGGGTAAAAACAACCATCAAACTGCCCCGAGTGACTCTGCTCAACAGCACAGGGGTAAAAACAACCATCAAACTGCCCCGAGTGACTCTGCTCAACAGCACAAGGGTAAAAACAACCATCAAACTGCCCCGAGTGTCTCTGCTCAACAGCACAGGGGTAAAAACAAACTGCCCCGAGTGTCTCTGCTCAACAGCACAAGGGTAAAAACAACCATCAAACTGCCCCGAGTGTCTCTGCTCAACAGCACGAGGGTAAAAACAAACTGCCCCGAGTGTCTCTGCTCAACAGCACAGGGGTAAAAACAAAGTGGCTCCGTTCACCGATCGTTTAAAGCGTCTTCATCAAATCCATTCCACTTTTCTGGGGATCCAGTCCGTTTGTTCTCAGAGGTCGAGGCTGGGGAGGTTCAGAAACGAATACGGTTAAATGACCTTTTGCAAAAAACACCAGAACAGTCTTTGTCCGATCTTGGGACGTCCCGATCTGATCATCAGTATCGGTATCGGTCGACGATCCTGGTATTTGACAGTATCGGAGACCGAGTGCGTCTCTTGCCCCGACACTGGGGGAGGTTTGTGATTCAGAATATTAACGCAGAGACGCTGATTGGTTTACTCCACTTCCTGTTTACTCCACTTCCTGTTTAGTTTAGTTTATTTGTTTATACGAGGGCGCCGAAGCAAAAGGGTTATAATCTCCACCCCCAAAATAAAAACAATAACATTTTCATTTAACAATCAAAGCAAGGAAACGACAAATAATAAAGAAACAACAGCAAAGGAATGTACTTCACTCACAGGTTATCCCGTCAACGACTCACAAACACTATTTTAACTCCAGTCATGAACAGAAACGAGTTCATACAAAACAACAGCTGTTTCATTTCTTCTACAATGTCCAGCACAGAGCGAGAAACAAATGATCATTAATATATTTCTTACAAATTGTTACTAAAGCCAAACATTGGTACATCATTGAAATAAAAACAATTAATCAAATCACAATATAATACAGGGAACATGTTACAAAGACACACAGACACACAGCGTACCCCTCCGTGACCCAACACAAGCGAGAGGAAACACAACAACAACAACAACAGTCTCATTTCATGTACGATCTCCAACACAAAGCAAGTGAATATTTTTTTTTCTTATAATTTTTTTTTTTTATATATATATATATATTTTTCTTTCCCTTATACAGATGGCTACCACTGCCAAACATAGCTAACAATTTGAATAAGGCACTAATTCTGTGTTCAAAAGGCACATTAATATACATATTATCCGTGATCTTGCAACTTCCCAGTTGTCATTTCCGTCATTCCTTTTTATTTATTTCCTTTTTTTTTTTATTATTATTATTATAATTTTTTTGTTTTTTTGTTGTTGTTTTTTTGTTCAAAGGCTGCCCTAACTGGCTGATTTTGTAGATGATGTTCCTCTGTTTAGTGGTGCGTTAAAAGACGAGGTTCATGAGCCCGTTGGGAGGGTCCTCTCAACAGATCTATAACTCGCTTATTCCAATTATTGTTATTAGTTATAAAGGCTCGTTACTCTGCAGCAGTTTATATTATACTCCGAGATCCTGCTACTTCCCAGCTGTCAGTACCCCAGTATAATTTAATTTAAGTTTAATTATTATTATAATAATATTAATGCTGGCGTATGTGCCGCTGTGGCCTGTGGTGACTCTGATCATGTGGGTCTCGTGTCTGATGTATTTGTTTTATAAAATGTGGAACATTCACTTCTGGAACTGAAAGCCGACCGTAGCGTCTGGTTTGTGCAGGTGACGGCGGACGACCGCAGGGGGGCGGAGCTCGACTACATTAAACTGTTCGGGGAGGCGTGGCTACAGGCCGGGGGGCGGAGCCAGCTCAGCCCTGACTTCATCACAGACCATCCCCAGTACCAGACACTGATCCAGAGTGAGTCCACCACGACAAAGCCACCTGTCTGTCAGCCTGCCCCCGGGCGGCTGTGGCTTCATGACCTGTCCCTGTGTGTTGCAGAGTACGGCGCCCCGGAGGAAGGAGAGCTGAAGAAACCCGAGCCGTTCGCTCTGAAGAACCAGCTCCTCAGTCAGTGCCTCACGTTCCTCCTGAACGTTACTCAGAGGAGAAACTAACTCCTGCGTTTCCTGTTTCAGAGATCGACTTCCTGTTTCCGGACCACGCGGACAGGAAACGGGTCGAGAAGAAGCTCCCAGGTACCACTCCGTCCAGTCGCCCGCGTTTCCACACGCTTTAGGGCTGCAGGGATCACATGGTACTATCTGCAGTACTTCATTACTCGAGTACAAGTACAGATACTTCCACGTAAATATGATAAAAGGTCTGTCAGATTAGTATTTCAGTTTGCAGAGTAAGAGCCCGGATACTACAGGTCAAATACTACTCGAGTACAAGTACAGATACTTAAGTATTCAGTCCAAACCCATTTAAATCTGTACGGCAACACGGCGGGGACAAACCTTCCTTATCGTGAGTCGGTGGCTTTGACAGTATGTCTGCACAGCGCCCCCTGCTGTTCATAGAGGGACTCCAACCTATTCATGGGTTTCTAGTTGATGATGATGTTTTGTTTGTAGCGTCGATGGAGCTGCAGAAAGTCAAAGGGCTGTTACACAGACTCCTCAAGATCCCCACGGCAGAGCTGAGCCTGAGCTACACCTCCTCTAAGGTACTACACCTCCTCTAAGGTACTACACCTCCCCCTACACCTCCTCTAAGGTACTACACCTCCTCTAAGGTACTACACCTCCCCCTACGCCTCCTCTAAGGTACTACACCTCCCCCTACGCCTCCTCTAAGGTACTACACCTCCCCCTACGCCTCCTCTAAGGTACTACACCTCCCCCTACGCCTCCTCTAAGGTACTACACCTCCCCCTACACCTCCTCTAAGGTACTACACCTCCCCCTACGCCTCCTCTAAGGTACTACACCGCCCCCTACGCCTCCTCTAAGGTACTACACCGCCCCCTACGCCTCCTCTAAGGTACTACACCTCCCCCTACGCCTCCTCTAAGGTACTACACCTCCCCCTACGCCTCCTCTAAGGTACTACACCTCCTCTAAGGTACTACACCTCCCCTAAGGTACTACACCTCCCCCTACGCCTCCCCTAAGGTAGTGGTTCCCAAAATGGGGGTCAGGACCCCTCAGGGGTCGCGGGGCCTTGGGTGGGGGTCCCCAGATGATTTCAGGAAAGCAGGACAGTCCTGCTTTCCTGTATTTAAATGGTTTATTTTGAATAATTGAATAGATTTAACTAATTATAGGCAGTTTTATTCTAACAAAATGCTAAAAACAGCATTTTCCTTTTTGTTTCATCTTGAAACCCTAAACCCTTTAACCACTTTTCAGTTAAACGTTTCTCACGCTCACTGTGGTGTTTGTTACAGAAGGAGGGGACTGAGTTCCAGATGGACAACGACCTGAAGAGTCTCCAGTTTTACTCCATCGAGGACGGAGACACAGTCCTGGTCCGCTGGTCCTGCTCCTGATCCAGGTCCAGGTCCAGATCCAGATCCGGGTCCACTGGTCCTGATCCTGATCTAGGTCCGGGTCCGGGTCCGCTGGTCCTGCTCCTAATCCTGATCTAGGTCCAGATCCGGGTCCAGTGGTCCTGATCCTAATCCTGATCTAGGTCCAGATCCGGGTCCAGTGGTCCTGATCCTAATCCTGATCTAGGTCCAGATCCGGGTCCAGTGGTCCTGATCCTAATCCTGATCTAGGTCCAGATCCGGGTCCAGTGGTCCTGATCCTAATCCTGATCTAGGTCCAGATCCGGGTCCAGTGGTCCTGATCCTAATCCTGATCTAGGTCCAGATCCGGGTCCAGTGGTCCTGATCCTAATCCTGATCTTGGTCCAGATCCGGGTCCAGTGGTCCTGATCCTGGGTTTGTCTCTGACCAAACTAAAGACTGTGACACATTCATTCATCGTTTGCAAACGCTTAGGACAGATTTCCCTCTGGGACAGTAACATCTTCAAAGTAAAGTCTTCAAAGTAACGTCTTCAAAGTAACGTCTTCAAAGTAACGTCTTCAAAGTAACGTCTTCAAATACAACTAATAAAAGTCTCCAGAGCCGTGACTGATGATTCTGTTTGAGCAGAAATGGAAATTAACTTCTCATTTATTTATCCCTAAAATATGAATTCATTTGGTGGCGATGAGCGACTCGTCAGATGATCCCAATGACCTCGGAAACGTCTGACCCAGTAACTAATGTAACTGAACCACAAAATAATTAAAACGGATCAATTAGTCAGGTTTGGTTTCGGCTCGAGGCTTGTCCACAAAAAAAGTCCAAAATTGTGTAGAAATGTTTGTGTTTGTTAAGATTGACTCCCTTAAGTCAGTATTTTCCCCACACTGTGTTTTTGTCACATGCATGTTTAAGCTGTAAAAAATTATCATTAATATTATTAATATTATTATGGGGGACTCTCCAACCTCTGTCTCATTGGTTTGATTCTTGAATTATTTGACCTCTGATTAAAACCTCTTAACCCCCGCCTTAACTGAGCGCTTTTCCTCCAGTTCGGCTTTACCCAAATCTAAAAACTGGAGCTCACAGCCTGTGGTGTAACGCCGCATTTGAAATCTAAGACCTACAAAACTGATGTTAACAGATCTTTTTCCTCGCGCTGTTGCTGTGTGTTTTAAAGTTAGTTTTCATGCTCGTTTTCTTCTCATTTTGTCACTATTTTGACGCTTTTTTCAAGAAGCTTTTAGATTTGGGTAAAGCCAAACTGGAGAAAATGTGCTCGGTTTCAGGTGGAGGTTAAAGCAGTACTAAGTAACTTGTTTCCCTTGATAAATCCTTTCCGTAGTCCCTCTGGAGGTAATACAAGTACAAAGAAGAAGCTAACAGGCTAACGGGCAAAGCTAACTGCGGGCTAGCGCCACTTAAACAGTATTTACAGCCAAGATTGAGTGAAATAAAAGATCTCCATTGTGTAACTGGATGAACGAGATCCCTCTGTCCCTTTGTCTTTTCTGTCAGCGCAGGATTTACTCTCACGGACGATTACTGAGTAAAAAACACAACATGCTACGACACCTGCAGTGGCGCTTACGGCCTCCAGGGGCATGAGTCACTTAGTACTGCTTTAGTTCAAAAGAATCAAGTTCATCCTGTTAAACATCAGGTCAAACGCTCCACTGAGGTGGGCGTGGCATTACCTGGGGTGGGCGTGGCATTACCTGGGGTGGGCGTGGCATTACCTGGGGTGGGCGTGGCATTACTGGTACGACAGCAATCCATGCACTCGGGAGGTAAAGTATCAAGAAGTGCAGTACGCAGAGGAGTATCTCACATAATACTACAACTACTGCGAGTACTTCCTCCGCTCGCAGACACAGGTGAGTTTTTCCTTTGCGTAACTTTCTGCGCTGTTGGAAGTCGTAGATTCAAGGGTTAATTTCATTGACTAAAATGTTTCACCATAACTTCAGTCAAAGTCATATTTCTTTGACTAAAGTGAGACTGAAACGAAGGTAAAAGTAGATCCTGAGACTAAAACTGTTGCATATGTTCGTGTTTGTGTCATTTCCCCACCGATACGTGAAAAAGTCCTGCATTTATTTCAGCTTTAGGACGTTTACTCGTTCTGTGCCTGGAGCCAGATTCCTCTCATACTTTAAAACGTTTCCTCCTTTTTACTGGAACTGTAAACGGGTCATTCAGGTGCTTCCCGAACACATACACACGTTATTCTTTAATATGTGACGTTAAAGCAGCAGATGATCCTCGGGATTAATTTAATAAAACCAAATGTGTTAAAGTCATTTATTCAGCCGATCAAGACTGGAGTAAAGTGTTAAAGTTAAACCTGAGGTGCGTTACTGTTCATTTGGTTTATCCCCCACCTGAACCGAGCACATGTTCTGCAGTTTGGCTTTACCCAAATCTAAAAACGTCTTGAAGAAAAGTGTCAAAATAGTGATGGATGAGATGGGGGGGGGGGGGGAATTGAAAAAGTGACAACACGGCAACAACACAAGGAAAAAGATCAGTTTTGTCGGTCTTAGCTTTCAAATGAGGCGTTACGCTGGCCTATAGGCTGTAAACTCAAGTCAAGAAGCTTTTAGATTTGGGTAAAGCTGAACTGGAGAAAATGTGCTCGGTTAAGGCGGGGGTTAAGAGGTTAGAATGGAATATTCTGCTACACTTAATTAATTTGTTTGTGAATCCTAATCTGCAGAAGGAGTTAGTGTATGGACAATAAATAAAGCATATTATGAGTATTATTATGCTGATTATTATTAGTATTTTTGCTAATGATATTGTAATGGGACACATTAAAGCCACACCGTGTAGAATTTTACCCAATAAATAAAATTGAAATACAAGTATTTATTTGACAAATATTTTCATCAGAGAAAAATGCCTCATAAAACAAACATGAGCCTTTTCTGTGAGCGGCTCAGCTCTCCTCAGACATGGCTCTAACGTTACCAGGAGGGGGCGTGTCCAGCTCATCTCCATGGAGACGTGACTAAAGTCCGCAGAGATTTAGATAAAAAGGTTCGCATCCAAATCAGTTATTTGATTACCCACTTCCTGTGTCGAGTTGGACATTAAGAGTATTTGTACTGATGGCACCAGTATAGTCCAAAATGTTACGCAGTGTGCCTTTAACATATCAAAATAAAAACAGATTTGATGATTTTAAGTTTAAGCTTTAAGGCGAGACGGGGAACAGGGAAACTTTTTTTTAATGTAGAGGCACCAATTTGAAACATCTGCTGAATATTAAAGACGTAAATATGAGGAAAAAAATGTATCAAGTTTTCACATCAGACGTTTTACGGATAAAAATGAACAAAAGGACCTTAAGTTTCTGCGACAATAGTTGAATGACGGACAGAGCCAGGTTTAAAAGTGTGGTTTTATTTAGTGACATATTAGTTCCAGAGAATTGCTAATTTTGGATCTTTTAGTTTTTGAACAAGCTGTTAAAGTGGTAAAATATATAGAAGTTCAAATGTTGTCTTATTTTATCAAAAATTTAAAATGTAAAAATACCTCTGAAAAAAAGCTTCAAAATATCTGCAGAGAAACATTGAATCAGTGAATAATTGAACATGTTAATGTGAAGATTAGGGATTTGTTTGTTTCCAGGTGAAAGAGACTAAATTAGCCCAAAACCTGAAAATGGGAACGTTTGTTTAATGTTAAATGTGTTCTTTTTTTGGCCCCAACACAACTTTTACAAAACCACATGTTCCAGAATATTTTCAGATGAAACCGTGAGAAAATATCCTCAAATGTCTATGAATAATTAAATGAGGTATTTCTGTGATTTTTATTTTTTTATTATTTTTTTGAGGCGCAGTTTGTACATGAAGTAAATATGGAGCAGGAACACATCACAAGGAAACTACTCAATAATAAAATCGGAGACAAAAACAATAAAACCTAAATAATCGTTATGAATGTAATTAAAAACCTGCAGTGTGTTATGTGTCGCAGAACAGAGGAGCTTTCAACCTGTACAGATTGAACAATAGAGGTCTGAGGATTGACCCCTGAGGAACCCCCTTCCTCCTGTTCTCACCATGTTCCCCTGGTGTGTGTGTTCCAGCAGATGGCGCTGTCCTCTCCCTCGCAGGACCTCACGTGTGTCCTGTGTGAGGACATGTTCTCGGAGCCCGTGTCGACGCCGTGCAGACATAACTTCTGTCAGTCCTGCATCTCTGTGCGCTGGACGGGCCCGGGGCCCCACCAGTGCCCCGTGTGCTCAGTGTCCTTCCCCACACGGCCCCCGCTCCTCGTCAACAGCTTCCTCCACGGCACGGTGCAGCGCTACAGGCAGGGGAGCGTGTACGGGGCCCCGAAGAGCGTGTACGGGGCCCCAGACAGTGTGTACGGGGCCCCAGACAGTGTGTACGGGGCCCGGTCTGACTACAGCGTGAACGGGGCTCAGTCCGCGTACAGTCTGGGAGACATGTGGGCCGACTATGGGCCGAGCAAACCCAGGTAAGGTGTTTTCTCTACAATCGTATTTGCACAGGTGGTACTCGAGTAAGAGTAACTAGGGATGCACCGATCAGATACCAACAACTACATCTAAGTAATATGCTCATGCTGTATGTCCTTTTGTTAGTTTTAATCTTCACAAACCTATATGTGATCGCTGCTAGCATTAGCATGCTAAAGCTAATGTCAACAAATCAAAGCTGGGACAGAAACTATGATAGGATCACGTAAAGTAGTGTAATAAAATAGTGTATTTTAGTTTATGAAATGGTGTTGAGGAATAACTGATGTAACATTAGGAAAAAGTTAAATGATCAGATCAGTTTATGTGAGTTGTTCATATTAGGTCATATTCGGAGTATAAAGTCCAGATAGTCTTGTTTAATGTTTTTCTATTACAGTTTATTAATAGAGAGCCATAATTGATCAAAAATAAGACTTTATACGATGGAGAAATGAGAACCAACTTTTAAGAAAGTCTCTTGGCATCAGTTCCATCCATTCATTTACAGTTTTTCGCAGCTTTCAACCACAGAAATAAAGAAGCGGCGTTCGATTCTAACGTACATCGACAGTTAGCGAGACCGGGAGACTTTTCAGAGTCCGTTAGCATTAGCCTGCTCAATGTATTTTTCTTATAGCAATTAGCATTAGCCTGCTCAATGTATTTTTCTTATAGCAATTAGCATTAGCCTGCTCAATGTATTTTTCTTATAGCAATTAGCATTAGCCTGCTCAATGTATTTTTCTTATCCTCCTGACTACCAGGGGGGAAAAAATTGTCTAATCATCTTTTTTTTTTTATTCCCCAACCCAAAGCCCCACCCCTTCATATTTGGTATCATTGAAAAGCCCTAAATGTCTTCTGTAGATAGCAAAGGGAGTTAATGCAGTAGTATGGAGTGGGTAAGAGATATTGAGGTTTACAGATGTCCTCCACAGAGGACAAATTTGAACTACTGGTAGTATTCCCCAACCCAAAGCCCCACCCCTTCATATTTGGTATCATTGAAAAGCCCTAAATGTCCTCTGTAGATAGCAAAGGGAGTTAATGCAGTAGTATGGAGTGGGTAAGAGATATTGAGGTTTACAGATGTCCTCCACAGAGGACAAATTTGAACTACTGGTAGTCAGGAGGATATAGCAATTAGCATTAGCCTGCTCAATGTATTTTTCTTATAGCAATTAGTATTAGCCTGCTCAATGTATTCTTCTTATAGCAATTAGCATTAGCCTGCTCAATGTATTTTTCTTATAGCAATTAGTATTAGCCTGCTCAATGTATTTTTCTTATAGCAATTAGCATTAGCCTGCTCAATGTATTTTTCTTATAGCAATTAGTATTAGCCTGCTCAATGTATTTTTCTTATAGCAATTAGCATTAGCCTGCTCAATGTATTTTTCTTATAGCAATTAGCATTAGCCTGCTCAATGTATTTTTCTTATAGCAATTAGTATTAGCCTGCTCAATGTATTCTTCTTATAGCAATTAGCATTAGCCTGCTCAATGTATTTTTCTTATAGCAATTAGTATTAGCCTGCTCAATGTATTTTTCTTATAGCAATTAGCATTAGCCTGCTCAATGTATTTTTCTTATAGCAATTAGTATTAGCCTGCTCAATGTATTTTTCTTATAGCAATTAGCATTAGCCTGCTCAATGTATTTTTCTTATAGCAATTAGCATTAGCCTGCTCAATGTATTTTTCTTATAGCAATTAGTATTAGCCTGCTCAATGTATTTTTCTTATAGCAATTAGCATTAGCCTGCTCAATGTATTTTTCTTATAGCAATTAACATTTGCCTGCTCAATGTATTTTTCTTATAGCAATTAGTATTAGCCTGCTCAATGTATTCTTCTTATAGCAATTAGCATTAGCCTGCTCAATGTATTTTTCTTATAGCAATTAGTATTAGCCTGCTCAATGTATTTTTCTTATAGCAATTAGCATTAGCCTGCTCAATGTATTTTTCTTATAGCAATTAGCATTAGCCTGCTCAATGTATTTTTCTTATAGCAATTAGTATTAGCCTGCTCAATGTATTTTTCTTATAGCAATTAGCATTAGCCTGCTCAATGTATTTTTCTTATAGCAATTAACATTTGCCTGCTCAATGTATTTTTCTTATAGCAATTAGCATTAGCCTGCTCAATGTATTTTTCTTAAAGCAATTAGCATTAGCAGATTTTTTACCTTCCATATGTTTTCAGTTGTTTTCCACATTTAGGTCAAAGCCTCTTTAGAAATCTTTCATGAATGTGCTGACCTTTTTAGGTTTTACTTTAGATAATGGAACCTTCAATTTAAACTGGTCAACAGCGAACAGAATGTGTGCATTTGTTGGAACAGACACGACCTCCAGGAGCCAAGAGACCACCACAACCACCACCTCCAGGAGCCAAGAGACCATCACAACCACCACCTCCAGGAGCCAAGAGACCATCACGACCACCACCTCCAGGAGCCAAGAGACCACCACAACCATGTCCAGACGGTCTCCACGACGGACCAGAAACCAGACCAGAAACCGGACCTCAGAAAAAGGGACCAGAAACCAGAGGTGGGAGTTCAGTCGCTTTTGTTCTAGAATAGGCCAATCTGACCCGTACAGCAGCTCCTACTGAAACATACTTAATGACCTCTGCTCCGTCAGGACCCGTACAGCAGCTCCTACTGAAACATATTTAATGACCTCTGCTCCGTCAGGACCCGTACAGCAGCTCCTACTGAAACGTATTTAATGACCTCTGCTCCGTCAGGACCCGTACAGCAGCTCCTACTGAAACATATTTAATGACCTCTGCTCCGTCAGGACCCGTACAGCAGCTCCTACTGAAACGTATTTAATGACCTCTGCTCCGTCAGGACCCGTACAGCAGCTCCCACTGAAACATATTTAATGACCTCTGCTCCGTCAGGACTCGTACAGCAGCTCCTACTGAAACATATTTAATGACCTCTGCTCCGTCAGGACTCGTACAGCAGCTCCTACTGAAACGTATTTAATGACCTCTGCTCCGTCAGGACTCGTACAGCAGCTCCTACTGAAACGTATTTAATGACCTCTGCTCCGTCAGGACCCGTACAGCAGCTCCCACACCCTGAGCAGCCGGAAGGTGCAGCTGCGGGTGGAGAAGATGGCGCAGGTGCGGGCGGTGATGGAGCGGAGCCAGCGGGAGGGGGACCACACAGCAGCAGAGGTGGTAAAGGTCCTACAAGCCGTGGTCCAGGACATCCAAACCAGTCTGGACCGGTTCACTCAGGTCATGGAGGAGGCGCAGACGCAGACGCAGGAGCAGGGCCAGAGCATGTTGGGACAGCTGCAGCGGGAGGTCAAGGAGCTGCAGGAGGGCGAGGCGAGAGAGGCGCTCGTCTTCATCCACAGGAACAGGTCTGTCTGAATCCCGAGTCTCTGTGACCTTTGACCCAGTCAGTCGCTGAAGCCTGAGTCTCTGTGATCTTTGACCCAGTCCCTGAAGCCTGTGTCTCTGTGATCTTTAACCCAGTCGCTGAAGCCTGTGTCTCTGTGACCTTTGACCCAGTCGCTGAAGCCTGTGTCTCTGTGATCTTTGACCCAGTCGCTGAAGCCTGTGTCTCTGTGATCTTTAACCCAGTCGCTGAAGCCTGAGTCTCTGTGATCTTTGACCCAGTCGCTGAAGCCTGTGTCTCTGTGACCTTTGACCCAGTCGCTGAAGCCTGTGTCTCTGTGATATTTAACCCAGTCCCTGAAGCCCGTGTCTCTGTGATCTTTAACCCAGTCCCTGAAGCCTGTGTCTCTGTGATCTTTGACCCAGTCCCTGAAGCCTGTGTCTCTGTGATCTTTGACCCAGTCCCTGAAGCCTGTGTCTCTGTGATCTTTGACCCAGTCGCTGAAGCCTGTGTCTCTGTGATCTTTGACCCAGTCAGTCGCTGAAGCCTGTGTCTCTGTGATCTTTGACCCAGTCAGTCGCTGAAGCCTGTGTCTCTGTGATCTTTGACCCAGTCGCTGAAGCCCGTGTCTCTGTGATCTTTAACCCAGTCCCTGAAGCCTGTGTCTCTGTGATCTTTGACCCAGTCGCTGAAGCCTGTGTCTCTGTGATCTTTGACCCAGTCAGTCCCTGAAGCCTGTGTCTCTGTGATCTTTGACCCAGTCGCTGAAGCCTGTGTCTCTGTGATCTTTAACCCAGTCGCTGAAGCCCGTGTCTCTGTGATCTTTGACCCAGTCGCTGAAGCCTGTGTCTCTGTGATCTTTGACCCAGTCGCTGAAGCCTGAGTCTCTGTGATCTTTGACCCAGTCGCTGAAGCCTGAGTCTCTGTGATCTTTGACCCAGTCGCTGAAGCCTGAGTCTCTGTGATCTTTGACCCAGTCGCTGAAGCCTGTGTCTCTGTGATCTTTGACCCAGTCGCTGAAGCCTGTGTCTCTGTGATCTTTGACCCAGTCAGGCGCTGAAGCCTGTGTCTCTGTGATCTTTGACCCAGTCGCTGAAGCCTGTGTCTCTGTGATCTTTGACCCAGTCCCTGAAGCCTGTGTCTCTGTGATCTTTGACCCAGTCCCTGAATCCTGTGTCTCTGTGATCTTTGACCCAGTCAGTCGCTGAAGCCCGTGTCTCTGTGATCTTTGACCCAGTCGCTGAAGCCTGTGTCTCTGTGATCTTTGACCCAGTCGCTGAAGCCTGTGTCTCTGTGACCTTTGACCCAGTCCCTGAAGCCTGTGTCTCTGTGATCTTTGACCCAGTCGCTGAAGCCTGTGTCTCTGTGATCTTTGACCCAGTCGCTGAAGCCTGTGTCTCTGTGATCTTTGACCCAGTCGCTGAAGCCTGTGTCTCTGTGATCTTTGACCCAGTCTCTGAAGCCTGTGTCTCTGTGATCTTTGACCCAGTCGCTGAAGCCTGTGTCTCTGTGATCTTTGACCCAGTCGCTGAAGCCTGTGTCTCTGTGATCTTTGACCCAGTCGCTGAAGCCTGTGTCTCTGTGATCTTTGACCCAGTCGCTGAAGCCTGTGTCTCTGTGATCTTTGACCCAGTCGCTGAAGCCTGTGTCTCTGTGATCTTTGACCCAGTCGCTGAAGCCTGTGTCTCTGTGATCTTTGACCCAGTCGCTGAAGCCCGTGTCTCTGTGATCTTTGACCCAGTCGCTGAAGCCTGTGTCTCTGTGATCTTTGACCCAGTCGCTGAAGCCTGTGTCTCTGTGATCTTTGACCCAGTCGCTGAAGCCTGTGTCTCTGTGATCTTTGACCCAGTCGCTGAAGCCTGTGTCTCTGTGATCTTTGACCCAGTCGCTGAAGCCTGTGTCTCTGTGATCTTTAACCCAGTCAGTCGCTGAAGCCTGTGTCTCTGTGATCTTTGACCCAGTCTCTGAAGCCTGTGTCTCTGTGATCTTTGACCCAGTCCCTGAAGCCTGAGTCTCTGTGATCTTTGACCCAGTCAGTCCCTGAAGCCTGTGTCTCTGTGATCTTTGACCCAGTCGCTGAAGCCTGTGTCTCTGTGATCTTTGACCCAGTCAGTCCCTGAAGCCTGTGTCTCTGTGATCTTTGACCCAGTCGCTGAAGCCTGTGTCTCTGTGATCTTTGACCCAGTCAGTCCCTGAAGCCGGTGTCTCTGTGATCTTTGACCCAGTCGCTGAAGCCTGTGTCTCTGTGATCTTTGACCCAGTCGCTGAAGCCTGTGTCTCTGTGATCTTTGACCCAGTCGCTGAAGCCTGTGTCTCTGTGATCTTTGACCCAGTCGCTGAAGCCTGTGTCTCTGTGATCTTTGACCCAGTCTCTGAAGCCTGTGTCTCTGTGATCTTTGACCCAGTCAGTCGCTGAAGCCTGTGTCTCTGTGATCTTTGACCCAGTCGCTGAAGCCTGTGTCTCTGTGATCTTTGACCCAGTCGCTGAAGCCTGTGTCTCTGTGATCTTTGACCCAGTCTCTGAAGCCTGTGTCTCTGTGATCTTTGACCCAGTCAGTCGCTGAAGCCTGAGTCTCTGTGATCTTTGACCCAGTCCCTGAAGCCTGTGTCTCTGTGATCTTTGACCCAGTCGCTGAAGCCTGTGTCTCTGTGATCTTTGACCCAGTCAGGCGCTGAGTCCCGTGTCTCTGAAGGACTGGGATGGCGTGTCTCTGGCCCCGCCCCCTCTGGGGCTGCTGGTGTCGGAGGAGGTGTCTGCGCTGGAGGAGAGAGTCTCTGAGCGCCTCAGGTCCCTCCGGCTGCACTCTTACCTGGCTCACCTGCAGAGCCACGCCGTGAGCCTGACCCTGGACCCGGACACGGCCCATCACAGGCTGGAGCTGTCCCGGGACGACATGGCCGTGCACTACAGCGAGGAGAAGAGGAAGAGGAGGAGCATGCGGGGCAACAACAGCAGATTCAGCCAGAGCTGCCACGTCATGACCAAACAGAGCTTCACCTCCGGCAGCTTCTACTTCCAGGTAACGCGCTTAAAGGGCCTTTCTTAGTCATATTTGAAGACCTGACCTTTGACCAGACAAAGCTCTGAGCCTCTGCCCGGGCACCGCAGGTTGGGAACCACTGTAGTTCTATATAGTCAAGAGCAAAGTGGCCTATACTCGCTGCAGCTGCAGAATGAGCCACTACACCGACAACAGGTTCAACTCCGGGAATAAAAGAGGACACGGTGTCACATGGTTCGGTGAATCACTGCTTAAATGTTTGCCTTTGCGGTTTATTATATAAATAAAGATACAGAGACATGGAGCAAAGTGGTTCAACAGCCCATAAATAGGCGACGTAACTAAATACTATGATTCTAACGTTAGCTTCCTGATACATATGCTAAAGCTAAAGCTAGTGCCCATTGTTTCTCTTCTACTGAACAATCTGCTGAAAAAACATAAGTTTAAGTTTATATTCTGCCAGAAATGGGCTTAAAAGTGTGAACGATAATAATTAGGCCCGAGCGGCCTGCCGTAGCAAGGGCCTATTGTAATCGCAATGCAGTGCGCGCAGCGCACTGTACTGAGGTGCGCGGAGCGCACGAAAACAGCGCGAAGCGCTGTCCCCATGTCAACCGTAAACTCACCGTGTAAAACAGTGACTGCCCACACCTCTGGTGTGGGCCCTTATACTTATAATTGCAGCAAAATGAATGGGGGAATATGGCCAACTGTCATACGGAGGTGGATGACGAGCCCACGGGTGCGTCGGGGTTGTCGAGAACTTTCCAAAAATGCATAATATGTTGTAGTCGCGAAAGCGACTATATTGTTTTTGCAAAAAATATTATTATTTTTCTTTCTTTATTCTTTCTTTCTTCTTTCTTCTGCTCTTTGAGCAGGAATTTGACCCCCTGAACATAGTTGAAAACTCACCAAACTTTGCCCAAAATTCAGATCTGGTGAAAAATTAATTAAAATGTGTGTTTTGTTTTGGGGAAATAAAAAATGGCGCGATAGCGCCACCTACAAAAGTGAAAATACATTACGCCTATGGGGAAGGGGCCAACATAAACTTTGTCGCAGAGCGACGGGATTCGGTACAGACATTCGTCATGTGACGACAAACAAAAAATATTATTTTGGCCACGCCCCCAGACAAACCGGAAGTCCGCCATTTTGACAGGATTAAAAATCGGAAATATACATTTTATTGACCTTTCACCCCCGGACACAACCAATGTGAAAAAGTGAGTTTTGGCGCGATAGCGCCCCCTCTAGGCTGACAAGAAAAAATGCATTATGGAAAAAAACATAGTTTCTCGGAAATGGATGAAATTCGGCACAGTAATAGCTGACGGCATCCCGATCCAAAAAGCCAATGAGACCCACACCGTATTTTGTACGGTGTTGCCATGGAGACGACCGAGGCTCCCCATGTTATTCCAATGGGACTGACACACATATCACACATTATACACAATTACAGCGCGTTAGCGCCCTCTGTGAGGAGCTTGTGGACAGTAGTGATTGAAGTACGGCCCGTCAAGGACGTCCGATGCTGCTTGTGAAATAAAAAAGATTTTGGGCGCACTAGCGCCCTCTGCAGGTTGGAGCCATTATTCACATGAAGACGCTAAAAATGTAGTTTTGATGTTTACTCACAAAGATTAATGGCTCATCAGGGCAATAAAATGTAGAGTGGCCACGTTGGCGCGTTGGCGGTAGGGTTATGGCGCGGCAATGGAGGCACTAAGGGAGGGACCAACAGGTGGTCGGCCATTTTGGGAAAAATCGAGTAATCAGCGCCAAAGGCGCCATTTCTTGCCTTTGCCTCTTTTATAAACTCGACCTAGGGTGGCAGCGACATCATAACCACGTAGGGCGCGGCAGCGCCTCCCGGTTATTGCGGCGGCGTGCGGGAACCGGCCAATGAGACCCGCGAGGGCCTCTCGATGCCGCTTGCGGCTTTAATTCAAGCTTCTTCCCCCATTGAAAGAAGGGCCACACCCCCTCATACCCTAGTGTGACCCCCAATATCATTCTTTGTTATTTATGTGTTTAAGAGCTGTTGCTCCTCTCTGTCTCTGTATCTTTATTTGGTAGTAAATACATGGTGAGTAATGTAGGCATCAGTGTGACCTGAAGAAAGGGGGTATGACACTGATGTCCCTCTCTGTAGGTGGAGGGGGGTATGACACTGATGTCCCTCTCTGTAGGTGGAGGGGGGGTATGACACTGATGTCCCTCTCTGTAGGTGGAGGGGGGGTATGACACTGATGTCCCTCTCTGTAGGTGGAGGGGGGTATGACACTGATGTCCCTCTCTGTAGGTGGAGGGGGGGTATGACACCGATGTCCCTCTCTGTAGGTGGAGGGGGGGTATGACACCGATGTCCCTCTCTGTAGGTGGAGGGGGGGTATGACACCGATGTCCCTCTCTGTAGGTGGAGGGGGGGTATGACACCGATGTCCCTCTCTGTAGGTGGAGGGGGGGTATGACACTGATGTCCCTCTCTGTAGGTGGAGGGGGGGTATGACACCGATGTCCCTCTCTGTAGGTGGAGGGGGGGTATGACACTGATGTCCCTCTCTGTAGGTGGAGGGGGGTATGACACTGATGTCCCTCTCTGTAGGTGGAGGGGGGGTATGACACCGATGTCCCTCTCTGTAGGTGGAGGGGGGGTATGACACTGATGTCCCTCTCTGTAGGTGGAGGGGGGGTATGACACTGATGTCCCTCTCTGTAGGTGGAGGGGGGGTATGACACCGATGTCCCTCTCTGTAGGTGGAGGGGGGGTATGACACTGATGTCCCTCTCTGTAGGTGCAGGGGGGGTATGACACTGATGTCCCTCTCTGTAGGTGCAGGGGGGGTATGACACTGATGTCCCTCTGTAGGTGGAGGGGGGGTATGACGCTGATGTCCCTCTCTGTAGGTGGAGGGGGGGTATGACACTGATGTCCCTCTCTGTAGGTGCAGGGGGGGTATGACACTGATGTCCCTCTCTGTAGGTGCAGGGGGGGTATGACACTGATGTCCCTCTCTGTAGGTGCAGGGGGGGTATGACACTGATGTCCCTCTCTGTAGGTGGAGGGGGGGTATGACGCTGATGTCCCTCTCTGTAGGTGCAGGGGGGGTATGACACTGATGTCCCTCTCTGTAGGTGCAGGGGGGGTATGACACTGATGTCCCTCTCTGTAGGTGCAGGGGGGGTATGACACTGATGTCCCTCTCTGTAGGTGCAGGGGGGGTATGACACTGATGTCCCTCTGTAGGTGCAGGGGGGGTATGACACTGATGTCCCTCTCTGTAGGTGGAGGGGGGGTATGACGCTGATGTCCCTCTCTGTAGGTGGAGGGGGGTATGACACTGATGTCCCTCTCTGTAGGTGGAGGGGGGTATGACACTGATGTCCCTCTGTAGGTGCAGGGGGGGTATGACACTGACGTCCCTCTCTGTAGGTGCAGGGGGGGGTATGACACTGATGTCCCTCTCTGTAGGTGCAGGGGGGGTATGACACTGATGTCCCTCTCTGTAGGTGCAGGGGGGGTATGACACTGATGTCCCTCTGTAGGTGCAGGGGGGGTATGACACTGATGTCCCTCTCTGTAGGTGCAGGGGGGGTATGACACTGATGTCCCTCTCTGTAGGTGCAGGGGGGGTATGACGCTGATGTCCCTCTCTGTAGGTGGAGGGGGGGTATGACACTGATGTCCCTCTCTGTAGGTGCAGGGGGGGTATGACACTGATGTCCCTCTCTGTAGGTGGAGGTGTCGGGGAAGAGCGACTGGCATGTGGGCGTGGCCCGGCGCTCTGTAAACAGGAAGAAGAAGGTGGAGCTGTGCCCGGCTAACGGGTTCTGGCTGCTGTGTCTTCGTGACGGGACGAGGTACCAGGCTCTCGAGGCTCCGCCGGTGCCCGTGGTCCCGGGTCGCCCCCTGCAGGTGGTGGGCGTGTTTGTGGACTGCAATGTGGGCGTGGTCTCCGTCTACGACGCCAACACGGCGGCTCTTCTTTACTCCTTCAGCGACTGCGCCTTCAGAGGGGCCGTCCTGCCCACCCTCAACCCGGGTCTGCCCACCGCCATGCGCAACTCTGCTCCACTGGTGCTCACGCCGGTGCAGCAGCGCCCCCTACAGGGGAGGAAGGAGCGCCCTGGGGAACAGCGCCCCCGCCTGGAGCTGAAGGAGCCCGTGTACTACAGCTGTGGGTCTTAATCACCATGTAGAGTCTGAGGTCGTTCCTCCTGGATTCTGACTTCACTCTGAGGCACAAACAGCCCGTGGGGGCAGCTGTTGAAGCTGCACCAGCCCCTATAGCGCCCCCTGCAGGTGGCGGGTCCAGAAGTGTCCACATTATTTATGCCCGTGTGCCTCCCAGAGTCAGTGGAACTGGAAATGTCTCACTCGACACAAAACAAACCCAACACGTGACCGTGAAATATTAAAATAAATCCTTTTAAAATCATTTCCAGTCTTTTAGTGATGAATAAAACACGTGTTTTCATTTTACAGGTTTTTATTCTTTGGTTCATTTTCACAATAAAACACCACAGTGGCCGTTTTTTCAGAATAAAAGCTCAGAGTGGTTTAATATTATTAATTATTATAAACTAAAACTGAATCCGACAAAGTGCCAGAAACTGCGACATATTTACATTTACACATTTAGTAACAACTATAAAAATGTGAAATTCAAAAATACATTTTATAAGAAATTTCACAAACAAATGTAAAGATTTGACCCAAACTGTCTTTGAATCGACATTTGTTGAAAAATAATGACATTGTTGTTTTTCCTGCTTAGGTTTTTAAAAATACAAAAATAAAGTAAAAGTTTTGAGCTGAAATGATACACGTTTGGCTCTAAAGTTTCCTGTTATATAGAAATATATAGAAATGTCCCTCATTCCTGTTGGAACGTTTGTTAATGTTAAGAAGTGAAACTTTTCAGATTTAAAGTGTTTATGGTTTTAAGACGATGTGAATGTACAAATATCATTTTGTCATTTTACGTTTTCAAATAAAAATAAGGTGTTTTATGCATAAACATAAACATTGCGTCGAAATCTAAGTAATGTTCAGAGCCAGGTTTAAATGTGTGGTTTTATTTTGTGACATATTCGTTCCAGAGATTAACTAGTTCTTAAAGGTGCACTGTGCAACTCTTCTCGTGCCTCAGTGGCGTTATGGGTGCAGCCCGGCACCTTTGCTTTCCCTCACAGGGGCCTTTTTTTAACGGTCCCAGATCAATAGTTTTTAGGGGTTTGGACCAGAAACCCAAAACAATTGATTCCGGAGCATCAACGAGGCCCCTGTGAGGGAACGCAAAGGCTGCACCCATAACGCCACTGAGGCACTGGAAGGTCAAACATGCACAAATATTAGGGTTTTTTTGTACATCAAAAGTTATATAGTGCACCTTTAATGAAAAACTAAATATCTGTAAAAAGTCAAATATCTCCTTGTTTTTTGGTTCAAAGTCCAATAAATCTGTGAAAACCGTCCAAATGTAGGTAAACCCCCCTAGCCTCAAACACTATGTAAACGGACGGACTGTTGTTTGGCTGAAGACGGTTCTGCCTTGTTAGACCTGGTTCAGTCCTGGTTTAGACCTGGTTTAGAGCTGGTTCAGTCCTGGTTTAGACCTGGTTCTGCCTTGTTAGACCTGGTTCAGTCCTGGTTTAGACCTGGTTTAGACCTGGTTCAGTCCTGGTTCAGTCCTGGTTTAGACCTGGTTTAGACCTGGTTTAGACCTGGTTTAGACCTGGTTCTGCCTTGTTAGACCTGGTTCAGTCCTGGTTTAGACCTGGTTCAGTCCTGGTTCAGTCCTGGTTTAGACCTGGTTCAGTCCCGGCTCGTGGCAGGCCCCTCGGTCCCGGTCGGGGCAGCGGCAGGAGAATCCTCCGAGTCGAGGCAAACACAGGTGAGAGCAGCCGCCGTTCTCCGCACAGTAGTTATACACTGGAACACAGACAGGGGGCGACGTACGTCCACAGTTCAAAAGTCATAATGTCCTGAGTCTATTTCATATATGCTTTTCACATTTTAAGTCGAATTATAGAATGAAATGAACTTTTCCACGATATTCTAATTTTCCGAGTTTACTTCAGCAGAGTTTTGGAGGACCTCTACTCTACTCCAGAGAGGTGGTATTTGTGTCGGGAACTCAGTTCCTCAGGCGGTACCTCGGGGGCAGTAGTCTGTAGTGCAGACGCCGTAGAGTCTGGATCTTCTCTGAGGAGTGAAGACCTGGGTCTCCGTCTGACTGGACCGGTCCAGAGCCACCACGGCCTCCCTGTGGGTCAGAGGGCGGGGGTTCAGTTGTTTCAGGGATTACAGGGGTGGATTACAGTTTGTCCTGTAAGAGCTTGAGGCCTAACCCGATGTTAATGTAAAGATAAGCAGAGAAACGCCTCAGTTGACCCCGCCTTGCTAAGCCACGCCCCCGCGCCCTAACCCATGACTAAAGTACAGACTAGTTTTGGTGTGCACCTCCTCCAGTCGCTGTAGTAGAGCCTCCGTCCCACAGACACCAGGCCAAACGGATACTGGACCTGCTCCGACACCGAGCTCCTCTGGCGGACGTGCGGATCCATGCACTCCACTCTACGGGTGCCTGCAGGGACAAAACACAGAACATGCCTTTAATAATGTGAGAAACATCTGTGAGGAGCGTCCTGCTGCGTCTGACGAGCTCCAGAGGTTATAACGAGCTCGTAAATGTGTTTAATACAAACATCTGCACAGCTGCAAACATCGTAAACACATGTTTGAGGGGCCGGTTCAGAGCCGATGGTAACGTCATGTTTAGATCATTTTATACAAACATCAAACTGAAGTACGGGGAGTTACGTTTTGTTCGTTTCATGTTATACACATACATAAGTCAAAGGTTTTAACATTAATTCATGATTTCTAACGACTCCTCCCCGTTTACCACAATGACCTCGTTCAAGCGGGAAATCACGGCGGGTTTACAGACTCCTCCTCCCCAGCTCTGATGAAGCACGTTCCTAAAAAAGGGCATAAGGGCGGGATCTAGACTGTAGACTCCGCCCTTGCGTGACGTGTTAGCTCCAATGCTAACAGTCCGACCGTCGTTAGTACGAGATTTAAAAAATGTTTCTTATGAAAACCAGCCGGGTTTCTTTAATCGTGACCCGGCGTCATCGCAGGAGGAGCACGCAGCCGCAGAAAGTTTATGAAAATGAGAAACCAGGCGTTAAAGTTGTTTTTAACGTGTCTAAAGTGCAATGCATTATAATGGGGGACTAGCGGCCATATGGAGGTACACGGAGCAGAGCAGGCAGCGGCCATTGTTTCTAACGTTTGCGATGCTAACGGACTCGGGCCGGGGCCGTGGGAACATCATTTGATTTGGGGGGAAGTGAGAGTCGGGATATCCCTCAAAAATACCTTTTCTGCGCATATTCCCTATTTATTCAAATTGGCTGCAATACGCAAACTGTTCATCAGGTGGTGCTGCTGCCCCCTCAGCCCCCTGGGTTCCCACGGCCTGGACACGCCCACTTACTAACTGTCCGCGTACGTGAGGATCGAACGCCGCTTTTGATTTCAACGCTCTCGACCAGTGGTTCCCAAAGTGGGGGTCGCAATATGAGTTTGAGACGATATAGTTACATTTCAGACATTAACTGAAAACAGCAGATTTGAGTGAAATGAACCTCTTAACCTCCGCCTTAACCAAGTCCATTTCCTCCAGTTCAGCTTTACCCAAATCTTCAAACGTCTTGCCTGGGTTTACAGCCTATAGGCCAGTGTAACGCCTCATTTATGTCTTGCCTTTTGTCTCTTTGTTGTCACGTTTTTGTCGCTGTTTTGATGCTTTTCCAAGAAGCTTTTAGATTTGGGTAAAGCCAAACTGGATGTGTTTGGTTAATGATCTTTTCTCTCTGTGGTGCTACAGTTCTGACCGGCGTCGGCCCAGCAGAGCAGCCGGCTCTCGTGGTCGTAGCTCAGGCCGTTGGGCAGAGCCAGGTCGTCCTGAACCAGGACCGTCCGCTCAGACCCGTCCATGTTCGCCATCTCGATCTTAGGCCCGTCTCTGTTCCAGTCCGTCCAGAAGATCCTCCTGAAACGAGGATAAGGTCAGGATAATGTGGGCTTGTCTCTTACCCGTAGATGGGCGTGTCTCTTGTAAGTGGGCGTGTCTCTTATAAGTGGGCGTGTCTCTTGTAAGTGGGCGTGTCTCTTATAAGTGGGCGTGTCTCTTACCGTAGATGGGCGTGTCTCTTGTAAGTGGGCGTGTCTCTTATAAGTGGGCGTGTCTCTTGTATGTGGGCTTGTCTCTTACCCGTAGATGGGCATGTCTCTTGTAAGTGGGCGTGTCTCTTATAAGTGGGCGTGTCTCTTGTAAGTGGGCGTGTCTCTTATAAGTGGGCGTGTCTCTTACCGTAGATGGGCGTGTCTCTTGTAAGTGGGCGTGTCTCTTATAAGTGGGCGTGTCTCTTGTAAGTGGGCGTGTCTCTTATAAGTGGGCGTGTCTCTTACCCGTAGATGGGCGTGTCTCTTGTATGTGGGCGTGTCTCTTACCCGTAGATGGGCGTGTCTCTTGTATGTGGGTGTGTCTCTTGTAAGTGGGCGTGTCTCTTACCCGTAGATGGGCGTGTCTCTTGTAAGTGGGCGTGTCTCTTACCCGTAGATGGGCGTGTCTCTTGTATGTGGGCGTGTCTCTTACCTGTATGTGGGTGTGTCTCTTGTATGTGGGCGTGTCTCTTACCTGTATGTGGGTGTGTCTCTTGTATGTGGGCGTGTCTCGTGTATGTGGGCGTGTCTCTTGTATGTGGGCGTGTCTCTTATAAGTGGGCGTGTCTCTTGTAAGTGGGCGTGTCTCTTGTAAGTGGGCGTGTCTCTTGTAAGTGGGCGTGTCTCTTGTATGTGGGCGTGTCTCTTACCTGTATGTGGGCGTGTCTCTTGTATGTGGGCGTGTCTCTTGTAAGTGGGCGTGTCTCTTGTAAGTGGACGTGTCTCGTGTAAGTGGGCGTGTCTCTTGTAAGTGGACGTGTCTCTTGTAAAGTGGGCGTGTCTCTTGTAAAGTGGGCGTGTCTCTTGTAAAGTGGGCGTGTCTCTTGTAAAGTGGGCGTGTCTCTTGTAAGTGGGTGTGTCTTGTGTAAGTGGGCGTGTCTCTTGTAAAGTGGGCGTGTCTCTCACCCGTAGGCGGGGTCAGTGACGATGGCTCGTGGATTCACCAGCTCGGTGTCGAACAGAACACGTCTCTGAGTCCCGTCCAGTTTAGAAACTTCCACCACGTCCAGAACCGAGTCTGTCCAGAACATCAGCCGAGACACGGGGTCCAGAGCCAGGCCTTCAGGACTCTGCAGGTCTGAGGGAGAGAGGGGGAGAGTTCAGCCGAGACACGGGGTCCAGAGCCAGGCCTTCAGGACTCTGCAGGTCTGAGGGAGAGAGGGGGAGAGTTCAGCCGAGACACGGGGTCCAGAGCCAGGCCTTCAGGACTCTGCAGGTCTGAGGGAGAGAGGGGGAGAGTTCAGCCGAGACACGGGGTCCAGAGCCAGGCCTTCAGGACTCTGCAGGTCTGAGGGAGAGAGGGGGGAGAGTTCAGCTGAGACACGGGGTCCAGAGCCAGGCCTTCAGGACTCTGCAGGTCTGAGGGAGAGAGGGGGAGAGTTCAGCCGAGACACGGGGTCCAGAGCCAGGCCTTCAGGACTCTGCAGGTCTGTGAGAGAGAGGGGGAGAGTTCAGCCGAGTCAGACTGCAGGTCTGAGGGAGAGAGGGGGAGAGTTCAGCCGAGTCAGACTGCAGGTCTGAGGGAGAGAGGGGGAGAGTTCAGCCGAGTCACATTCTGCAGGTCTGAGGGAGAGGGGGAGAGTTCAGCCGAGTCACATTCTGCAGGTCTGAGGGAGAGAGGGGGAGAGTTCAGCCGAGACACGGGGTCCAGAGCCAGGCCTTCAGGACTCTGCAGGTCTGAGGGAGAGAGGGGGAGAGTTCAGCTGAGACACGGGGTCCAGAGCCAGGCCTTCAGGACTCTGCAGGTCTGTGAGAGAGAGGGGGAGAGTTCAGCCGAGTCAGACTGCAGGTCTGAGGGAGAGAGGGGGAGAGTTCAGCCGAGTCAGACTGCAGGTCTGAGGGAGAGAGGGGGAGAGTTCAGCCGAGTCACATTCTGCAGGTCTGAGGGAGAGGGGGAGAGTTCAGCCGAGTCACATTCTGCAGGTCTGAGGGAGAGAGGGGGAGAGTTCAGCCGAGACACGGGGTCCAGAGCCAGGCCTTCAGGACTCTGCAGGTCTGAGGGAGAGAGGGGGAGAGTTCAGCCGAGACACGGGGTCCAGAGCCAGGCCTTCAGGACTCTGCAGGTCTGAGGGAGAGAGGGGGAGAGTTCAGCTGAGACACGGGGTCCAGAGCCAGGCCTTCAGGACTCTGCAGGTCTGAGGGAGAGAGGGGGAGAGTTCAGCCGAGACACGGGGTCCAGAGCCAGGCCTTCAGGACTCTGCAGGTCTGAGGGAGAGAGGGGGAGAGTTCAGCCGAGACACGGGGTCCAGAGCCAGGCCTTCAGGACTCTGCAGGTCTGAGGGAGAGAGGGGGAGAGTTCAGCTGAGACACGGGGTCCAGAGCCAGGCCTTCAGGACTCTGCAGGTCTGAGGGAGAGAGGGGGAGAGTTCAGCCGAGACACGGGGTCCAGAGCCAGGCCTTCAGGACTCTGCAGGTCTGTGAGAGAGAGGGGGAGAGTTCAGCCGAGTCAGACTGCAGGTCTGAGGGAGAGAGGGGGAGAGTTCAGCCGAGTCAGACTGCAGGTCTGAGGGAGAGAGGGGGAGAGTTCAGCCGAGTCACATTCTGCAGGTCTGAGGGAGAGGGGGAGAGTTCAGCCGAGTCACATTCTGCAGGTCTGAGGGAGAGAGGGGGAGAGTTCAGCCGAGACACGGGGTCCAGAGCCAGGCCTTCAGGACTCTGCAGGTCTGAGGGAGAGAGGGGGAGAGTTCAGCTGAGACACGGGGTCCAGAGCCAGGCCTTCAGGACTCTGCAGGTCTGAGGGAGAGAGGGGGAGAGTTCAGCCGAGACACGGGGTCCAGAGCCAGGCCTTCAGGACTCTGCAGGTCTGTGAGAGAGAGGGGGAGAGTTCAGCCGAGTCAGACTGCAGGTCTGAGGGAGAGAGGGGGAGAGTTCAGCCGAGTCAGACTGCAGGTCTGAGGGAGAGAGGGGGAGAGTTCAGCCGAGTCACATTCTGCAGGTCTGAGGGAGAGGGGGAGAGTTCAGCCGAGTCACATTCTGCAGGTCTGAGGGAGAGAGGGGGAGAGTTCAGCCGAGACACGGGGTCCAGAGCCAGGCCTTCAGGACTCTGCAGGTCTGAGGGAGAGAGGGGGAGAGTTCAGCTGAGACACGGGGTCCAGAGCCAGGCCTTCAGGACTCTGCAGGTCTGAGGGAGAGAGGGGGAGAGTTCAGCCGAGACACGGGGTCCAGAGCCAGGCCTTCAGGACTCTGCAGGTCTGAGGGAGAGAGGGGGAGAGTTCAGCCGAGACACGGGGTCCAGAGCCAGGCCTTCAGGACTCTGCAGGTCTGAGGGAGAGAGGGGGAGAGTTCAGCCGAGACACGGGGTCCAGAGCCAGGCCTTCAGGACTCTGCAGGTCTGAGGGAGAGAGGGGGAGAGTTCAGCCGAGACACGGGGTCCAGAGCCAGGCCTTCAGGACTCTGCAGGTCTGAGGGGGAGAGTTCAGCCGAGACACGGGGTCCAGAGCCAGGCCTTCAGGACTCTGCAGGTCTGAGGGAGAGAGGGGGAGAGTTCAGCCGAGACAGACTCTGCAGGTCTGAGGGAGAGAGGGGGAGAGTTCAGCCGAGACACGGGGTCCAGAGCCAGGCCTTCAGGACTCTGCAAGTCTGAGGAGAGAGGGGGAGAGTTCAGCCGAGACACGGGGTCCAGAGCCAGGCCTTCAGGACTCTGCAGGTCTGAGGGAGAGAGGGGGAGAGTTCAGCCGAGACAGACTCTGCAGGTCTGAGGGAGAGAGGGGGAGAGTTCAGCCGAGACACGGGGTCCAGAGCCAGGCCTTCAGGACTCTGCAGGTCTGAGGGAGAGAGGGGGAGAGTTCAGCCGAGACACGGGGTCCAGAGCCAGGCCTTCAGGACTCTGCAGGTCTGAGGGAGAGAGGGGGAGAGTTCAGCTGAGACACGGGGTCCAGAGCCAGGCCTTCAGGACTCTGCAGGTCTGAGGGAGAGAGGGGGAGAGTTCAGCCGAGACACGGGGTCCAGAGCCAGGCCTTCAGGACTCTGCAGGTCTGTGAGAGAGAGGGGGAGAGTTCAGCCGAGTCAGACTGCAGGTCTGAGGGAGAGAGGGGGAGAGTTCAGCCGAGTCAGACTGCAGGTCTGAGGGAGAGAGGGGGAGAGTTCAGCCGAGTCACATTCTGCAGGTCTGAGGGAGAGGGGGAGAGTTCAGCCGAGTCACATTCTGCAGGTCTGAGGGAGAGAGGGGGAGAGTTCAGCCGAGACACGGGGTCCAGAGCCAGGCCTTCAGGACTCTGCAGGTCTGAGGGAGAGAGGGGGAGAGTTCAGCTGAGACACGGGGTCCAGAGCCAGGCCTTCAGGACTCTGCAGGTCTGAGGGAGAGAGGGGGAGAGTTCAGCCGAGACACGGGGTCCAGAGCCAGGCCTTCAGGACTCTGCAGGTCTGTGAGAGAGAGGGGGAGAGTTCAGCCGAGTCAGACTGCAGGTCTGAGGGAGAGAGGGGGAGAGTTCAGCCGAGTCAGACTGCAGGTCTGAGGGAGAGAGGGGGAGAGTTCAGCCGAGTCACATTCTGCAGGTCTGAGGGAGAGGGGGAGAGTTCAGCCGAGTCACATTCTGCAGGTCTGAGGGAGAGAGGGGGAGAGTTCAGCCGAGACACGGGGTCCAGAGCCAGGCCTTCAGGACTCTGCAGGTCTGAGGGAGAGAGGGGGAGAGTTCAGCCGAGACACGGGGTCCAGAGCCAGGCCTTCAGGACTCTGCAGGTCTGAGGGAGAGAGGGGGAGAGTTCAGCCGAGACACGGGGTCCAGAGCCAGGCCTTCAGGACTCTGCAGGTCTGTGAGAGAGAGGGGGAGAGTTCAGCCGAGTCAGACTGCAGGTCTGAGGGAGAGAGGGGGAGAGTTCAGCCGAGTCAGACTGCAGGTCTGAGGGAGAGAGGGGGAGAGTTCAGCCGAGTCACATTCTGCAGGTCTGAGGGAGAGGGGGAGAGTTCAGCCGAGTCACATTCTGCAGGTCTGAGGGAGAGAGGGGGAGAGTTCAGCCGAGACACGGGGTCCAGAGCCAGGCCTTCAGGACTCTGCAGGTCTGAGGGAGAGAGGGGGAGAGTTCAGCCGAGACACGGGGTCCAGAGCCAGGCCTTCAGGACTCTGCAGGTCTGAGGGAGAGAGGGGGAGAGTTCAGCCGAGACAGACTCTGCAGGTCTGAGGGAGAGAGGGGGAGAGTTCAGCCGAGACACGGGGTCCAGAGCCAGGCCTTCAGGACTCTGCAAGTCTGAGGAGAGAGGGGGAGAGTTCAGCCGAGACACGGGGTCCAGAGCCAGGCCTTCAGGACTCTGCAGGTCTGAGGGAGAGAGGGGGAGAGTTCAGCCGAGACAGACTCTGCAGGTCTGAGGGAGAGAGGGGGAGAGTTCAGCCGAGACACGGGGTCCAGAGCCAGGCCTTCAGGACTCTGCAGGTCTGAGGGAGAGAGGGGGAGAGTTCAGCCGAGACACGGGGTCCAGAGCCAGGCCTTCAGGACTCTGCAGGTCTGAGGGAGAGAGGGGGAGAGTTCAGCCGAGACACGGGGTCCAGAGCCAGGCCTTCAGGACTCTGCAGGTCTGAGGGAGAGAGGGGGAGAGTTCAGCCGAGACACGGGGTCCAGAGCCAGGCCTTCAGGACTCTGCAGGTCTGAGGGAGAGAGGGGGAGAGTTCAGCCGAGACACGGGGTCCAGAGCCAGGCCTTCAGGACTCTGCAGGTCTGAGGGAGAGAGGGGGAGAGTTCAGCCGAGACACGGGGTCCAGAGCCAGGCCTTCAGGACTCTGCAGGTCTGAGGGAGAGAGGGGGAGAGTTCAGCCGAGTCAGACTGCAGGTCTGAGGGAGAGAGGGGGAGAGTTCAGCCGAGACACGGGGTCCAGAGCCAGGCCTTCAGGACTCTGCAGGTCTGAGGGAGAGAGGGGGAGAGTTCAGCTGAGTCAGACTGCAGGTCTGAGGGAGAGAGGGGGAGAGTTCAGCTGAGTCAGACTGCAGGTCTGAGGGAGAGAGGGGGAGAGTTCAGCCTCCTCACTCTGCAGGTCTGAGAGAGAGAGGGGGAGAGTTCAGCCGAGTCAGACTGCAGGTCTGAGGGAGAGAGGGGGAGTCACTCTGGCCTCATCTGTCTTTTAAACCGTGGTGCTCCAGCAGGGCATCTAGCCCTGGCCAAATAAAGAAAAAAATGTGTAAAATGTAAAGTGCTATATATGTGTTATAAATGTGTTATGTGTGTTATGTATGTGTTATATGTGTTATATATGTGTTATATATGTGTTATATGTGTTATATGTGTGTTATATGTGTTATATGTGTTATATGTGTGTTATATGTGTTATATGTGTTATATGTGTTATATGTGTTATATATGTGTTATATGTGTTATATATGTGTTATATGTGTTATGTGTGTTATATGTGTTATATGTGTTATATGTGTTATATATGTGTTATATATGTGTTATATGTGTGTTATATGTGTTATATGTGTTATATATGTGTTATATGTGTTATATATGTGTTATATGTGTTATATATGTGTTATATGTGTTATATGTGTTATACATGTGTTATGTGTGTTATATATGTGTTATACATGTGTTATGTGTGTTATATATGTGTTATATGTGTTATATGTGTGTTATATGTGTTATATGTGTTATATGTGTTATATATGTGTTATATGTGTTATATGTGTGTTATATGGGTTATATGTGTTATATGTGTTATATATGTGTTATATGTGTTATATGTGTGTTATATGTGTTATATGTGTTATACATGTGTTATGTGTGTTATATATGTGTTATATGTGTTATATGTGTGTTATATGTGTTATATGTGTTATACATGTGTTATGTGTGTTATATATGTGTTATATGTGTTATATGTGTTATATATGTGTTATATGTGTTATATGTGTGTTATATGTGTTATATGTGTTATATGTGTTATACATGTGTTATGTGTGTTATATATGTGTTATATGTGTTATATGTGTGTTATATGGGTTATATGTGTTATATGTGTTATATATGTGTTATATGTGTTATATGTGTGTTATATGTGTTATATGTGTTATATGTGTTATATGTGTGTTATATGTGTGTTATATGTGTTATATGTGTTATATGTGTTATATATGTGTTATGTGTGTTATGTGTGTTATATATGTGTTATATGTGTTATATGTGTGTTATATGTGTGTTATGTGTGTTATATGTGTTATATATGTGTTATATGTGTTATATGTGTGTTATATGTGTTATGTGTGTTATATATGTGTTATATATGTGTTATATATGGGTTATATGTGTTATATGTGTTATATATGTGTTATATGTGTTATATATGTGTTATATATGTGTTATATGTGTTATATATGTGTTATATATGTGTTATGTGTGTTATATATGTGTTATGTGTGTTATATATGTGTTATGTGTGTTATATATGTGTTATATGTGTGTTATATATGTGTTATATATGTGTTATATATGTGTTATATGTGTTATATATGTGTTATATATGTGTTATGTGTGTTATATATGTGTTATGTGTGTTATATATGTGTTATGTGTGTTATATATGTGTTATATGTGTGTTATATATGTGTTATATGTGTTATATATGTGTTATATATGTGTTATGTGTGTTATATATGTGTTATGTGTGTTATATGTGTGTTATATATGTGTTATGTGTGTTATATATGTGTTATATGTGTTATATATGTGTTATGTGTGTTATATATGTGTTATATGTGTTATATATGTGTTATGTGTGTTATATGTGTTATATATGTGTTATATGTGTTATGTATGTGTGGTCTTGTAGAGGAAAGTCACCAGAGCTGACGATAGGCTCCGCGCCCCCCTCCCTCAGTGACAGGGAGGCGCGGCTGATACTCGGGCCTGTGATGTCGGTCCAGTAGAGCGTCTGCTCCACACAGTCGTAGGCCACAGCGATCACCACACGGTCCTGGACACACAACGACGAGAACATCACATCTCTCCAACGCACGTCCGCTCTTTATTCCACTGAGCGCGGCGTGTGGGCGTGACCTCTGACCTCTGCCCCGCCCACTCGCACCTCAGAGTCTTTATTTAAACAAAGCTCCAGTGTCGGCTCCTCTGCTCCACAGGAAACCGCTGGAGGCGGAGCTTCAGCCTCCATTATTAAAGGAAACGACTGAGACTTTAAGCTTCGTCTTTGAAAGACTTGACTTGAACTGTTTCTTTAGTCACGTCTGAGATCAGGACTTTTTTCATAGTTTGGCAAACTTTCATAGTTATTTCACTTGAAGCTTTTTAGTTTAGTATTTTTGTATTTTTATTATCGGAATTAGCTGCTTGTTTCTCCTCGTGATGCCAGTATCTAAGTAACTCGCTGCTGAAGTCCCGCAGGTAAAGGACAAACTAAACCAGAGCTCGGCCCATAGGTACAGCGTTAGCTTAAATGCTACGGCAGAGACGGCGGCGTTTGAGCCTCTGCCTCTGAGAGACGACCTGATGTCCACAGGTCGGCTTCGCCAACCGCCACGTGCACTTTCTATCCGCCACGTGCACTTTCTATCCGCTACGTCAAACTTTATGCGAAAAAAACGGTTTCCATTTTCCAAATCAAAAACCACCTCATGCGAGCGGAAAAACTTTTAGAGTTTAAATGCGAAATGTGGTTTTTCCATCACTCTTTACAAATGCATTAAAATCCAGTGATGGAGACGCAGCCAGTGGCGTCCAGAGACATGTGGGCGAGGGGCGTGGCCTGTACTCACCTGGACGTGGATGAGGGGCGTGGCCTGTACTCACCGGCACGTGGAGGAGGGGCGTGGCCTGTACTCACCTGGACGTGCATGAGGGGCGTGGCCTGTACTCACCGGCACGTGGATGAGGGGCGTGGCCTGTACTCACCGGGACGTGGAGGAGGGGCGTGGCCTGTACTCACCGGCACGTGGATGAGGGGCGTGGTCTCCCCCGTGGTCAGAGAGATCTGTTCGATGCGGCCGCTCTGGGCGACCAGCAGGAGGCGCCCCGGAGCCACTGTGCCCACACCTGGAGGAGGGGTGGGGCCATACGGGGGCGGGGTCACAGCTTGGTTTATACCTATGGGGGCGGGGCAGAGGGCGGGGATAAGACAAACACACATCACATGTTCTCCTCATAGTCGTGGCTGGACTCACAGAGGGGGGGGCTGTCGGCGCCGCTGACCCGCGTCCCCTGCACTTCAGCGCCCTCTCTGGTCACACACCAGCACTGCTCCTGCCCGCACTGCGCGGCCTCAAACTGTCCGTCTGCGGCGCAGCGAGGGACGAAGACCTCAGAGCGAGGCCTGAAGAGCGACCAGAACCCTCCGGCCTGAGACTGAGAGCGGGCCTCGGCCTCATCACGCTGGACCTCACACCGGGACCGCTCTGAGGACAACAGGGTTAAAGTCAGGCTGGACCTCACACCGGGACCGCTCTGAGGACAACAGAGTTAAAGTCAGGCTGGACCTCACACCGGGACCGCTCTGAGGACAACAGGGTTAAAGTCAGGCTGGACCTCACACCGGGACCGCTCTGAGGACAACAGAGTTAAAGTCAGGCTGGACCTCACACCGGGACCGCTCTGAGGACAACAGAGTTAAAGTCACGCTGGGCCTCACACCGGGACCGCTCTGAGGACAACAGAGTTAAAGTCAGGCTGGGCCTCACACCGGGACCGCTCTGAGGACAACAGGGTTAAAGTCACGCTGGGCCTCACACCGGGACCGCTCTGAGGACAACACACCGGGACCGCTCTGAGGACAACAGGGTTAAAGTCACACTGGGCCTCACACCGGGACCGCTCTGAGGACAACAGGGTTAAAGTCACACTGGGCCTCACACCGGGACCGCTCTGAGGACAACAGGGTTAAAGTCACGCTGGGCCTCACACCGGGACCGCTCTGAGGACAACAGGGTTAAAGTCAGGCTGGGCCTCACACCGGGACCGCTCTGAGGACAACAGAGTTAAAGTAAGTGCAGCAGCCTTTAGCCACAAAATCCAGAACTCTACAAACTGAGGTGAATCCACGAGCGCTGTCGAAGAAACCGATTCCTTGATACTAAATCGATACTAAAGTGGTATCGAAGCTAGATATTAATTTGAGCTTGTATCGATACGGTCCGTGTTTCCAAACTCCTCGGTAAAAGCGCTCACTCAAACCCTGAATAAAACGTGAAAACTAAATCCCTCCGTTGTGGAAGTGTAGGATCTGATTCTGCTGCTGGAGCAGGTCAAAGGAGCAGCAAACTTTAGAATTAGCAAGGGTTGCTAACGTTAGCTTAGCGGTGTAAGTACATAGATTATGATCCAGGGGAGATCGGGCTATTTGTCGCTTTGCTTTTTTAGCCACACTAGAGGGCGCTGTACGCTGGTACTGATATATTATATGTGTAACGGTATTCCTCTTCTCTTCCAATAATAATTTTCCCATTTGGACTGAAAGACGTTTGAATAGTGTTTATGCCTTTCCCCAAACTTTAATGTCTGAGTAACTTCTGTAACGAGAGTACTGGATTCATCTTCTGTACTCAGTAGTTGAAGTCTTCGAACGTTTCGCCTCTCATCCGCTGGATAGTTAAGGCCTCGGAATTTAGCTTGTAGACTTCTTGATTGAGTCGTCTAATTCTTACATTAAGACTCTTCATAACGTAGTTGTGTTGCAACTTCTCTGCTGTATCTCCTGCTTCCAAAGCCTTCTGCTTCAGGCAGCTGGGGATCAATCTGCTCTGTCTACATCTAAGGTTGAACCTGAGGTGGTTCCTCTCGTCTGCTAATTTTCTGGTGGTCTTCTCCAGTCTGCGTGCCAAGAGAAGGGTGTCTCAGCAAGACGTCTGTGTAAGTTCTCAGTCGTACAGGAGTTGTCCATCTTCAATGAAGGTACTTGATTCATCTTCTCGAAGACTTCAACTACCGAGTACAGAAGATGAATCAAGTACCTTCATTGAAGATGGACAACTCCTGTACGACTGAGAGCTTACACAGACTTCTGGAATGAGAGTTTTCCTTTAGTTACTGCCTCAAAGACTCTGGTGGGACTTTTTTCTTGTGTTTGTGTTTTTCTGATTACTTTATTTAAACATTAGCTTTTATAGAGGCCGTATGTTTGGGGTCATTTTAGTGAATTTGTACATTTTACACCTCAGAGCATTTTGCAAAAGAATCAACAGTTGTTTTATGGTGTATTTTACCCTTTAACCTCAAAAAGCCAAAATGTAAAAATTTTATAAAAACTCAAAACAATAGTGACAAATAACCGCAATAACTATTTATCACAATTACTGTTGATGAGCCTCGAAGTCTAGAAAACAAAGTGTGACAAATATCCCCGGTCTCTCCGTTCACTATTTACGGCTCAAAAGTTCCCGTTCCTCTTGTTCCTGTGCTTTTGGAATGTGCTCAGGGTCGTCGTCTTTATGGCGTTGAAAGTATAGTATTGACTTTGGCGCGGCGTCGTGGGCGGACAGATGTGGCTGAGCTCGTAAATCAGTGGAACGTGTTTCTCTGCAGAAGGAGACGATGCAGCTCTGAAAGTCTGGAGCCGTAATGACAGACTCGAGCTCGTAAACATCAGGACGTCCCACAGAGTCACAGACGAGAGAGGAACGAGACCAACACGTCCCGAACCCTCACAACACAAACGAACCACCCAACGCCGCAGTACCCAGGAGCCACCACTAGTCTCAACTTTAGTATTATTACAGGTGGAACGTATGGGTTTTTTGTCAGGCCGATATCTGCCAAATGGAGGGCGTGCTTTAAGAAGTTATGAGCAAGTCTACAACATAAAACATATACAATAGGATCTGAGGTGTACAAACTTGTGACTGATTTTCACCTCGATGTTTTTATGTTAAATCTCTGACTGAGCTCTTTCCAAAGCAAAGAAAAGTCTCTGAATCACTTTCGGTTCTGGAGATATCGGCCTTTTATCGGCGTTAGATCGTCCGATAGCCGATATATTGGTGGACCTGTAATTACCATCATATGCGTTAAAGGTGCATTATGCAACTTTAACGTAGAGAATAAAGTTGATATTTGTGTGTATTTGACCTTGTAGTGACCCCTGTATCGAAGACGCTCCAGGACCAACTGTTTTCTGGGCAGAGGCTCCATCGGCAGAGGAACCGGACACTCGATCCTGGAGCGTTAAAGGTTAAAGGTTAAAGCAAACTCACCTCGGGGTCGGCAGCTGAACCCGTCTCCGGTGAAGCCTGGGCTGCACTCACAGCTGAAGGAGCCCGGGGTGTTGAAACACAACGCCTCACGGTGACAGGGCGCGGGCTCACACTCGTCCACGTCTGAAACCACACAGAGACGTCAGAGGGCGGGGCCAGTGCTGTGGTGGGCGTGGTCAGTCCTAGAGTGGGTGTGGTCAGTCCTGGAGTAGGTGTGGTCAGTCCTAGAGTGGGTGTGGTCAGTCCTGGAGTGGGTGTGGTGAGTCCTGGAGTAGGTGTGGTCAGTCCTACAGTGGGCGGTGTCAGTCCTGGAGTAGGTGTGGTCAGTCCTAGAGTGTGTGTGGCCAGTCCTAGAGTGGGCGGTGTCAGTCCTGGAGTAGGTGTGGTCAGTCCTGGAGTAGGTGTGGTCAGTCCTAGAGTGTGTGTGGCCAGTCCTAGAGTGGGCGTGGTCAGTCCTAGAGTGGGTGTGGTCAGTCCTGGAGTGGGTGTGGTCAGTCCTAGAGTGGGTGTGGTCAGTCCTGGAGTAGGTGTGGTCAGTCCTAGAGTGTGTGTGGCCAGTCCTAGAGTGGGCGTGGTCAGTCCTAGAGTGGGCCTGGTCAGTCCTGGAGTAGGTGTGGTCAGTCCTGGAGTAGGTGTGGTCAGTCCTGGAGTAGGTGTGGTCAGTCCTAGAGTGTGTGTGGCCAGTCCTAGAGTGGGCGTGGTCAGTCCTAGAGTGGGCCTGGTCAGTCCTGGAGTAGGTGTGGTCAGTCCTGGAGTAGGTGTGGTCAGTCCTAGAGTGTGTGTGGCCAGTCCTAGAGTGGGCGTGGTCAGTCCTAGAGTGGGCCTGGTCAGTCCTGGAGTAGGTGTGGTCAGTCCTGGAGTAGGTGTGGTCAGTCCTGGAGTAGGTGTGGTCAGTCCTAGAGTGGGTGTGGTCAGTCCTAGAGTGGGCCTGGTCAGTCCTGGAGAGGGTGTGGCCAATCCTGGGCGTGTCCCCGTGTCTGAGCGCTCACCTGTGCAGTGGCGCCCGTCGCCTCTGTAACCGTGGCGACAGGAGCAGGAGTAGGAGGAGCCTCCGGAGTACGTGCACTGAGCGGTGACGTCACAGTCATGAGTGCCCTGAGCGCAGTGATCCACCGCCACAGCGGCCTCTGCAAACACACGTTTAAACAGTTTTAATAACGACTCTTTTCAAGCCTGCGGTGAGTTTTAGTTTTAGTCTTTTGGTAAAAAAATAATCTTTTGCTAAAGCCCCGCCCCAAAAAGGTCATTGTCCAATCCGACCTCCTTCCCCGGATCCTCCCAGTGGATAAGAAGAAGAAGAAGAAGAAGAAGAAGAAGCCCGCCCGCTAACTAGAGCCGAGCTAATACTCACAGGCTAATCACAGCCGCGGGGGAGACAGAGCCACCGCAGCCTCTCTGTCCTCCAGGACAGAGCTCAGACAGGTTTGACTTAAGGAGAACCCTTTATAGCAGGACTCGTCCAAACGACTGAGCTGCTGCGTTTAAGGAGGTCCAGGGTTCTTCCATTTCACACACTACGATCTTTAGCCAAAGATCGTAGCGTGTTAGACTCCACTTCTACACAGAGCTAAAGGGGGCGGGGCTCATTCTCGTGGCTCTGATTGTACAGAATTCAGAGTGTTATAAATTCACTGTCACCATGGAAACCCGCCTGCGTTCATATTGGTTAAAATACGATTGGCAGATCCCCCAGTATCGGTATCGGCGTTGGAGGCAAAAAAGCTGGATCATCGCTAGTTTTAGTTTCAGTCACAGAAACATGGCTGACACTGGTTAGCGTGTGTTGCGTGGTTAGCCTGTGTTGCGAGGTTAGCATGTGTTGCGTGGTTAGCATGTGTTGCGTGGTTAGCATGTGTTGCGAGGTTAGCATGTGTTGCGTGGTTAGCATGTGTTGCATGGTTAGCATGTGTTGCGAGGTTAGCATGTGTTGCGTGGTTAGCATGTGTTGCATGGTTAGCATGTGTTGCGTGGCTAGCATGTGTTGCGTGGTTAGCGTGTGTTGCGAGGTTAGCAGGTGTTGCGTGGTTAGCATGTGTTGCATGGTTAGCGTGTGTTGCGAGGTTAGCATGTGTTACGTGGTTAGCATGTGTTGCATGGTTAGCATGTGTTGCGTGGTTAGCATGTGTTGCGTGGTTAGCGTGTGTTACATGGTTAGCATGTGTTGCGTGGTTAGCGTGTGTTGCGTGGTTAGCGTGTGTTGCGTGGTTAGCGTGTGTTGCGAGGTTAGCGTGTGTTGCGTGGTTAGCGTGTGTTGCGTGGTTAGCGTGTGTTGCGTGGTTAGCGTGTGTTGCGAGGTTAGCGTGTGTTGCGTGGTTAGCGTGTGTTGCGTGGTTAGCGTGTGTTGCGTGGTTAGCGTGTGTTGCGAGGTTAGCGTGTGTTGCGTGGTTAGCGTGTGTTACGTGGTTAGCGTGTGTTGCGTGGTTAGCGTGTGTTGCGTGGTTAGCGTGTGTTGCGTGGTTAGCGTGTGTTGCGTGGTTAGCGTGTGTTGCGAGGTTAGCATGTGTTGCATGGTTAGCGTGTGTTGCGAGGTTAGCATGTGTTACGTGGTTAGCATGTGTTGCATGGTTAGCATGTGTTGCGTGGCTAGCATGTGTTGCGTGGTTAGCGTGTGTTGCGAGGTTAGCAGGTGTTGCGTGGTTAGCATGTGTTGCATGGTTAGCGTGTGTTGCGAGGTTAGCATGTGTTACGTGGTTAGCATGTGTTGCATGGTTAGCATGTGTTGCGTGGTTAGCATGTGTTGCGTGGTTAGCGTGTGTTGCGTGGTTAGCGTGTGTTGCGTGGTTAGCGTGTGTTGCGTGGTTAGCGTGTGTTGCGTGGTTAGCGTGTGTTGCGAGGTTAGCATGTGTTGCATGGTTAGCGTGTGTTGCGAGGTTAGCATGTGTTACGTGGTTAGCATGTGTTGCGTGGTTAGCGTGTGTTGCGTGGTTAGCGTGTGTTGCGTGGTTAGCGTGTGTTGCGTGGTTAGCGTGTGTTGCGTGGTTAGCGTGTGTTGCGTGGTTAGCATGTGTTGCATGGTTAGCATGTGTTGCGTGGTTAGCGTGTGTTGCATGGTTAGCATGTGTTGCGTGGTTAGCGTGTGTTACATGGTTAGCATGTGTTGCATGGTTAGCATGTGTTGCGTGGTTAGCGTGTGTTGCGAGGTTAGCATGTGTTACGTGGTTAGCATGTGTTGCATGCTTAGCGTGTGTTGCGAGGTTAGCATGTGTTACGTGGTTAGCGTGTGTTGCGTGGTTAGCATGCGTTGCGTGGTTAGCGTGTGTTGCGAGGTTAGCATGTGTTGCATGGTTAGCATGTGTTGCGTGGTTAGCATGTGTTACGTGGTTAGCATGTGTTGCGTGGTTAGCGTGTGTTGCATGGTTAGCGTGTGTTGCGTGGTTAGCGTGTGTTGCGTGGTTAGCATGTGTTGCGTGGTTAGCGTGTGTTGCGAGGTTAGCATGTGTTGCGTGGTTAGCATGTGTTGCATGCTTAGCGTGTGCTGCGTGCTTAGCGTGTGTGACCTGTGCAGCGGCCGTCGGGGCGGAGCCTGAATCCGGGGCGACAGACGCAGCGATACGAGCCAACGGTGTTGGAGCAGAGAGAGTCCGGTCCACAGACGCCCGGAGTCAGACACTCGTCCACATCTGTGACACAGAGTGAGGTCAGAGTCAGGTCAGAGTCAAGTCAGAGTCAGGTCAGAGTCAGAGTGAGGTCAGAGTCAGGTCAGAGTCAGGTCAGAGTCAAGTCAGAGTCAGAGTCAGGTCAGAGTCAGGTCAGAGTCAAGTCAGAGTCAGGTCAGAGTCAGAGTGAGGTCAGAGTCAAGTCAGAGTCAGAGTCAGAGTCAGAGTCAGGTCAGAGTCAAGTCAGAGTCAGAGTCAGGTCAGAGTCAGGTCAGAGTCAGGTCAGAGTCAAGTCAGAGTCAAGTCAGAGTCAGGTCAGAGTCAGAGTGAGGTCAGAGTCAGGTCAGAATCAGGTCAGAGTCAGGTCAGAGTCAGGTCAGAGTCAGGTCAGAGTCAGGTCAGAGTCAGAGTGAGGTCAGAGTCAGGTCAGAATCAGGTCAGAGTCTGGTCAGAGTCAGGTCAGAGTCAAGTCAGAGTCAGGTCAGAGTGAGGTCAGAGTCAGGTCAGAGTGAGGTCAGAGTCAGGTCAGAGTCAGGTCAGAGTCAGGTCAGAGTCTGGTCAGAGTGAGGTCAGAGTCAGAGTCTGGTCAGAGTCAGGTCAGAGTCAGGTCAGAGTCAGAGTGAGGTCAGAGTCAGGTCAGAGTCTGGTCAGAGTCAGGTCAGAGTCAAGTCAGAGTCAGGTCAGAGTCTGGTCAGAGTCAGAGTGAGGTCAGAGTGAGGTCAGAGTGAGGTCAGAGTCAGGTCAGAGTCAGGTCAGAGTCTGGTCAGAGTCAGGTCAGAGTGAGGTCAGAGTCAGGTCAGAGTCAGGTCAGAGTCAGGTCAGAGTCAGGTCAGAGTCAGGTCAGAGTCAGGTCAGAGTCTGGTCAGAGTCAGGTCAGAGTCAGAGTGAGGTCAGAGTCTGGTCACAGTCAGAGTGAGGTCAGAGTGTTAGACTCCACTTCTACACAGAGCTAAAGGGGGCGGGGCTCATTCTCGTGGCTCTGATTGTACAGAATTCAGAGTGTTATAAATTCACTGTCACCATGGAAACCCGCCTGCGTTCATATTGGTTAAAATACGATTGGCAGATCCCCCAGTATCGGTATCGGCGTTGGAGGCAAAAAAGCTGGATCATCGCTAGTTTTAGTTTCAGTCACAGAAACATGGCTGACACTGGTTAGCGTGTGTTGCGTGGTTAGCCTGTGTTGCGAGGTTAGCATGTGTTGCGTGGTTAGCATGTGTTGCGTGGTTAGCATGTGTTGCGAGGTTAGCATGTGTTGCGTGGTTAGCATGTGTTGCATGGTTAGCATGTGTTGCGAGGTTAGCATGTGTTGCGTGGTTAGCATGTGTTGCATGGTTAGCATGTGTTGCGTGGCTAGCATGTGTTGCGTGGTTAGCGTGTGTTGCGAGGTTAGCAGGTGTTGCGTGGTTAGCATGTGTTGCATGGTTAGCGTGTGTTGCGAGGTTAGCATGTGTTACGTGGTTAGCATGTGTTGCATGGTTAGCATGTGTTGCGTGGTTAGCATGTGTTGCGTGGTTAGCGTGTGTTACATGGTTAGCATGTGTTGCGTGGTTAGCGTGTGTTGCGTGGTTAGCGTGTGTTGCGTGGTTAGCGTGTGTTGCGAGGTTAGCGTGTGTTGCGTGGTTAGCGTGTGTTGCGTGGTTAGCGTGTGTTGCGTGGTTAGCGTGTGTTGCGAGGTTAGCGTGTGTTGCGTGGTTAGCGTGTGTTGCGTGGTTAGCGTGTGTTGCGTGGTTAGCGTGTGTTGCGAGGTTAGCGTGTGTTGCGTGGTTAGCGTGTGTTACGTGGTTAGCGTGTGTTGCGTGGTTAGCGTGTGTTGCGTGGTTAGCGTGTGTTGCGTGGTTAGCGTGTGTTGCGTGGTTAGCGTGTGTTGCGAGGTTAGCATGTGTTGCATGGTTAGCGTGTGTTGCGAGGTTAGCATGTGTTACGTGGTTAGCATGTGTTGCATGGTTAGCATGTGTTGCGTGGCTAGCATGTGTTGCGTGGTTAGCGTGTGTTGCGAGGTTAGCAGGTGTTGCGTGGTTAGCATGTGTTGCATGGTTAGCGTGTGTTGCGAGGTTAGCATGTGTTACGTGGTTAGCATGTGTTGCATGGTTAGCATGTGTTGCGTGGTTAGCATGTGTTGCGTGGTTAGCGTGTGTTGCGTGGTTAGCGTGTGTTGCGTGGTTAGCGTGTGTTGCGTGGTTAGCGTGTGTTGCGTGGTTAGCGTGTGTTGCGAGGTTAGCATGTGTTGCATGGTTAGCGTGTGTTGCGAGGTTAGCATGTGTTACGTGGTTAGCATGTGTTGCGTGGTTAGCGTGTGTTGCGTGGTTAGCGTGTGTTGCGTGGTTAGCGTGTGTTGCGTGGTTAGCGTGTGTTGCGTGGTTAGCGTGTGTTGCGTGGTTAGCATGTGTTGCATGGTTAGCATGTGTTGCGTGGTTAGCGTGTGTTGCATGGTTAGCATGTGTTGCGTGGTTAGCGTGTGTTACATGGTTAGCATGTGTTGCATGGTTAGCATGTGTTGCGTGGTTAGCGTGTGTTGCGAGGTTAGCATGTGTTACGTGGTTAGCATGTGTTGCATGCTTAGCGTGTGTTGCGAGGTTAGCATGTGTTACGTGGTTAGCGTGTGTTGCGTGGTTAGCATGCGTTGCGTGGTTAGCGTGTGTTGCGAGGTTAGCATGTGTTGCATGGTTAGCATGTGTTGCGTGGTTAGCATGTGTTACGTGGTTAGCATGTGTTGCGTGGTTAGCGTGTGTTGCATGGTTAGCGTGTGTTGCGTGGTTAGCGTGTGTTGCGTGGTTAGCATGTGTTGCGTGGTTAGCGTGTGTTGCGAGGTTAGCATGTGTTGCGTGGTTAGCATGTGTTGCATGCTTAGCGTGTGCTGCGTGCTTAGCGTGTGTGACCTGTGCAGCGGCCGTCGGGGCGGAGCCTGAATCCGGGGCGACAGACGCAGCGATACGAGCCAACGGTGTTGGAGCAGAGAGAGTCCGGTCCACAGACGCCCGGAGTCAGACACTCGTCCACATCTGTGACACAGAGTGAGGTCAGAGTCAGGTCAGAGTCAAGTCAGAGTCAGGTCAGAGTCAGAGTGAGGTCAGAGTCAGGTCAGAGTCAGGTCAGAGTCAAGTCAGAGTCAGAGTCAGGTCAGAGTCAGGTCAGAGTCAAGTCAGAGTCAGGTCAGAGTCAGAGTGAGGTCAGAGTCAAGTCAGAGTCAGAGTCAGAGTCAGAGTCAGGTCAGAGTCAAGTCAGAGTCAGAGTCAGGTCAGAGTCAGGTCAGAGTCAGGTCAGAGTCAAGTCAGAGTCAAGTCAGAGTCAGGTCAGAGTCAGAGTGAGGTCAGAGTCAGGTCAGAATCAGGTCAGAGTCAGGTCAGAGTCAGGTCAGAGTCAGGTCAGAGTCAGGTCAGAGTCAGAGTGAGGTCAGAGTCAGGTCAGAATCAGGTCAGAGTCTGGTCAGAGTCAGGTCAGAGTCAAGTCAGAGTCAGGTCAGAGTGAGGTCAGAGTCAGGTCAGAGTGAGGTCAGAGTCAGGTCAGAGTCAGGTCAGAGTCAGGTCAGAGTCTGGTCAGAGTGAGGTCAGAGTCAGAGTCTGGTCAGAGTCAGGTCAGAGTCAGGTCAGAGTCAGAGTGAGGTCAGAGTCAGGTCAGAGTCTGGTCAGAGTCAGGTCAGAGTCAAGTCAGAGTCAGGTCAGAGTCTGGTCAGAGTCAGAGTGAGGTCAGAGTGAGGTCAGAGTGAGGTCAGAGTCAGGTCAGAGTCAGGTCAGAGTCTGGTCAGAGTCAGGTCAGAGTGAGGTCAGAGTCAGGTCAGAGTCAGGTCAGAGTCAGGTCAGAGTCAGGTCAGAGTCAGGTCAGAGTCAGGTCAGAGTCTGGTCAGAGTCAGGTCAGAGTCAGAGTGAGGTCAGAGTCTGGTCACAGTCAGAGTGAGGTCAGAGTCCAGTCAGAGTCAGGTCAGAGTCAGGTCAGAGTCCAGTCAGAGTCAGGTCAGAGTCAGGTCAGAGTCAGGTCAGAGTCTGGTCAGAGTCAGGTCAGTCAGGTCAGAGTCAGGTCAGAGTCAGGTCAGAGTGAGGTCAGAGTCCAGTCAGAGTCAGGTCAGAGTCAGAGTCAGAGTCAGGTCAGAGTCAGGTCAGAGTCAGGTCAGAGTGAGGTCAGAGTCAGGTCAGAGTCAGGTCAGAGTCAGAGTCAGGTCAGAGTCAGGTCAGAGTGAGGTCAGAGTCAGGTCAGAGTGAGGTCAGAGTCAGGTCAGAGTCAGGTCAGAGTCAGGTCAGAGTCAGGTCAGAGTGAGGTCAGAGTGAGGTCAGAGTCAGGTCAGAGTCAGGTCAGAGTCAGGTCAGAGTGAGGTCAGAGTCAGGTCAGAGTGAGGTCAGAGTCAGGTCAGAGTCAGGTCAGAGTGAGGTCAGAGTCAGGTCAGAGTCAGGTCAGAGTCAGGTCAGAGTGAGGTCAGAGTCAGGTCAGAGTCAAGTCAGAGTCAGGTCAGAGTCAGGTCAGAGTCAGAGTCAGGTCAGAGTCAGGTCAGAGTCAGGTCAGAGTCAAGTCAGAGTCAGGTCAGAGTCAGGTCAGAGTCAGGTCAGAGTCAGGTCAGAGTCAGGTCAGAGTGAGGTCAGAGTGAGGTCAGAGTCTGGTCAGAGTGAGGTCAGAGTCAGGTCAGAGTCAAGTCAGAGTGAGGTCAGAGTGAGGTCAGAGTCAGAGTCAAGTCAGAGTCAGGTCAGAGTGAGGTCAGAGTCAGGTCAGAGTCAGGTCAGAGTGAGGTCAGAGTGAGGTCAGAGTCAGGTCAGAGTCAGGTCAGAGTCTGGTCAGAGTCTGGTCAGAGTCTGGTCAGAGTCTGGTCAGAGTCTGGTCAGAGTCAGGTCAGAGTCAGAGTGAGGTCAGAGTCTGGTCACAGTCAGAGTGAGGTCAGAGTCTGGTCAGAGTCAAGTCAGAGTGAGGTCAGAGTGAGGTCAGAGTCAGAGTCAAGTCAGAGTCAGGTCAGAGTGAGGTCAGAGTCAGGTCAGAGTCAGGTCAGAGTGAGGTCAGAGTGAGGTCAGAGTCTGGTCAGAGTCAGGTCAGAGTCAGAGTGAGGTCAGAGTCTGGTCACAGTCAGAGTGAGGTCAGAGTCTGGTCAGAGTCAGGTCAGAGTCAGAGTGAGGTCAGAGTCTGGTCACAGTCAGAGTGAGGTCAGAGTCTGGTCAGAGTCAGGTCAGAGTGAGGTCAGAGTGAGGTCAGAGTCAGGTCAGAGTCAGGTCAGAGTCAGGTCAGAGTGAGGTCAGAGTCAGGTCAGAGTCAGGTCAGAGTCAGGTCAGAGTGAGGTCAGAGTCAGGTCAGGTCAGAGTCAGGTCAGAGTCAAGTCAGAGTCAGGTCAGAGTCAGGTCAGAGTCAGAGTCAGGTCAGAGTCAGGTCAGAGTCAGGTCAGAGTCAAGTCAGAGTCAGGTCAGAGTCAGGTCAGAGTCAGGTCAGAGTCAGGTCAGAGTCAGGTCAGAGTCAGGTCAGAGTGAGGTCAGAGTGAGGTCAGAGTCTGGTCAGAGTGAGGTCAGAGTCAGGTCAGAGTCAAGTCAGAGTGAGGTCAGAGTGAGGTCAGAGTCAGAGTCAAGTCAGAGTCAGGTCAGAGTGAGGTCAGAGTCAGGTCAGAGTCAGGTCAGAGTGAGGTCAGAGTGAGGTCAGAGTCAGGTCAGAGTCAGGTCAGAGTCTGGTCAGAGTCTGGTCAGAGTCTGGTCAGAGTCTGGTCAGAGTCTGGTCAGAGTCAGGTCAGAGTCAGAGTGAGGTCAGAGTCTGGTCACAGTCAGAGTGAGGTCAGAGTCTGGTCAGAGTCAGGTCAGAGTGAGGTCAGAGTCAGGTCAGAGTCAGGTCAGAGTCTGGTCAGAGTCAGGTCAGAGTCAGAGTGAGGTCAGAGTCTGGTCACAGTCAGAGTGAGGTCAGAGTCCAGTCAGAGTCAGGTCAGAGTCAGGTCAGAGTCAGGTCAGAGTCCAGTCAGAGTCAGGTCAGAGTCAGGTCAGAGTCAGGTCAGAGTCTGGTCAGAGTCAGGTCAGTCAGGTCAGAGTCAGGTCAGAGTCAGGTCAGAGTGAGGTCAGAGTCCAGTCAGAGTGAGGTCAGAGTCTGGTCAGAGTCTGGTCAGAGTCAGGTCAGAGTCAGGTCAGAGTCAGAGTCAGGTCAGTCAGGTCAGAGCGCCCCCTGTGGCGGTACAGGAGGGGCGTCTGGAGGAACCTACCGTGGCAGAGCTGTCCGTCTCCGCTGAAGCCTGAGGAGCAGACGCAGCTGAAGCTCAGGCCGTCCTGAGGTTTGCACATGGCGTTGATGTCGCAGCCGTGTCGCCCTGTGAAGCACGGGTTCTCCTCGGGAACGGAACCTGAGACGACTACAGGAGCATCAGCACAAGTGTAGGAGCATCGGTTATGTTTATAACGTGTAATCTGAGGCTGCCATGTTTAGAAAGAACCGGTGGGACCATTCGCAAAAGCCTTTAGTTCCTGTTGCTGAAGGTCCATCAGAAGTAAAACACGTGTTAGAGGAGATGAAGTCCGTCTGAAGGAGATTCAGTCACAAAGTGCTTTACAATAAAACAACAGAAATACAAACAAGGCACAGGTACTGTAAAAAAACCTGAAGGTCATTAAACGAGATCCACCATGAGGAGGTTCTGATCCAGAGACCTCGGCCTCCGAGAGCAGGTTTATGGACAACAAGCCTCTGATACAGGAGAGCCTGACCATGAAAGCTGCTCAGGGAACCTTTGAGTCTTACTTTGTCCGAGAAGCTGTTTTGGGTTTTGGCTTTGAAAGGGGAAAACCAGGCTGCACGGTTTCTGTCAGGACTTCTGGAGATGGATGGATTGCACCGGTCGCTGTGAGGTTTTTATTGGACAGTGATAGACTGTGTTCTTCTGAGGAGCCTATCGTTCGTTTGTTGCTCATTTCTCTGTAATCCCTGAAGTTCAAGTTCAAAGTCCTCCTTCAGCTCATGTGACTCATGGTCTGATTATTTCCTCATAAAGGCGTCCAAAGGTGGAGACACGGTTCAGAAACATGAGCGTGATGTTGGTCAGCCATGTTTTCATCTTGTTCATCCTTCTGAACGTCGCCTCCATCGCCTTTATGAGTCATGTGACCTTACTCATATTCTTTATTCTTCATCTCTCTCCATGTCTGACCGCAGACCCACTGAGCTCTGACCACATCAGCCACAGGTCAGCAGGGGGCGCCACACCCTCTGTGTCCGGCCGGCGTCAGGGTCAGGGGTCAGGGGTCCAGCTGCAGAAACCCGGCTCACGTTTGTGTTTGTGTTTCTGTGAACTTCAGGAAGTCCTGCGTTCCTCCACATGAAGGAAGAACATACAGAACTTCTCCAAAGCTCACGGTCCTGTTCCTCCACATGAAGGAACTTCTCCAAAGCTCACGGTCCTGTTCCTCCACATGAAGGAACTTCTCCAAAGCTCACGGTCCTGTTCCTCCACATGAAGGAACTTCTCCAAAGCTCACGGTCCTGTTCCTCCACATGAAGGAACTTCTCCAAAGCTCACGGTCCTGTTCCTCCACATGAAGGAACTTCTCCAAAGCTCACGGTCCTGTTCCTCCACATGAAGGAACTTCTCCAAAGCTCACGGTCCTGTTCCTCCACATGAAGGAACTTCTCCAAAGCTCACGGTCCTGCCTGAAGCCTGGGGGTGGTCTGAGGTACTCACTGTGCACGGGGCCGATGCGGTTGCTCATGGCGTAGCGGACCAGCTGGTTCTCCTGGTCATACATGACGAAGATCTGGTCCACGCTGAGCTGCTGCGTGTGCGGAGACCTCCCGGACTCGGACTCGTGACCACAGCTCCGGTACGAGATGGTCTGTCTCCACTGGTAACTCAGACTCTGAGTCTCGCCCGACGGAGACACCACGGAGTACTGTCTGTTAGAGGACGAGGTGATCACTGCGGAGACACAGTACTGCAGTATTAGTACTCAGGAGTACTGCAGTATTAGTACTCACAGGAGTACTGCAGTATTAGTACTCACAGGACTACTGCAGTATTAGTACTCACAGGAGTACTGCAGTATTAGTACTCACAGGAGTACTGCAGTATTAGTACTCAGGAGTACTGCAGTATTAGTACTCACAGGACTACTGCAGTATTAGTACTCACAGGAGTACTGCAGTATTAGTACTCACAGGAGTACTGTCTGTTAGAGGACGAGGTGATCACTGCGGAGACACAGTACTGCAGTATTAGTACTCACAGGAGTACTGCAGTATTAGTACTCACAGGAGTACTGTCTGTTAGAGGACGAGGTGATCACTGCGGAGACACAGGACTGCAGTATTAGTACTCAGGAGTACTGCAGTATTAGTACTCACAGGAGTACTGTCTGTTAGAGGACGAGGTGATCACTGCGGAGACACAGGACTGCAGTATTAGTACTCAGGAGTACTGCAGTATTAGTACTCACAGGAGTACTGCAGTATTAGTACGTATTAGTACTCACAGGAGTACTGCAGTATTAGTACTCACAGGAGTACTGCAGTATTAGTACTCACAGGACTACTGCAGTATTAGTACTCACAGGAGTACTGCAGTATTAGTACTCACAGGAGTACTGTCTGTTAGAGGACGAGGTGATCACTGCGGAGACACAGTACTGCAGTATTAGTACTCGCAGGAGTACTGCAGTATTAGTACTCACAGGAGTACTGCAGTATTAGTACTCACAGGAGTACTGCAGTATTAGTACTCACAGGACTACTGCAGTATTAGTACTCACAGGAGTACTGCAGTATTAGTACTCACAGGAGTACTGTCTGTTAGAGGACGAGGTGATCACTGCGGAGACACAGTACTGCAGTATTAGTACTCACAGGAGTACTGCAGTATTAGTACTCACAGGAGTACTGCAGTATTAGTACTCAGGTGGTAGTGGTAGTATTAGTACTCACAGTTGGTGTGGTAGTGGTAGTATTAGTACTCACAGTATGGTAGTGGTAGTGGTAGTATTAGTACTCACAGTATGGTAGTGGTAGTATTAGTACTCACAGTATGGTAGTGGTAGTATTAGTACTCACAGTTGCTATGGTAGTAGTAGTATTAGTACTCACAGTTGCTATGGTAGTAGTAGTATCAGTACTCACAGTATGGTAGTGGTAGTATCAGTACTCACAGTTGCTATGGTAGTGGTAGTATTAGTACTCACAGTTGCTATGGTAGTAGTAGTATCAGTACTCACAGTATGGTAGTGGTAGTATTAGTACTCACAGTTGCTATGGTAGTAGTAGTATTAGTACTCACAGTATGGTAGTGGTAGTATTAGTACTCACAGTATGGTAGTAGTAGTATCAGTACTCACAGTATGGTAGTGGTAGTATTAGTACTCACAGTTGCTATGGTAGTGGTAGTATTAGTACTCACAGTTGCTATGGTAGTGGTAGTATCAGTACTCACAGTATGGTAGTGGTAGTATCAGTACTCACAGTTGCTATGGTAGTAGTAGTATCAGTACTCACAGTTGCTATGGTAGTGGTAGTATCAGTACTCACAGTTGCTATGGTAGTGGTAGTATTAGTACTCACAGTTGCTATGGTAGTAGTAGTATCAGTACTCACAGTTGCTATGGTAGTGGTAGTATCAGTACTCACAGTTGCTATGGTAGTGGTAGTATCAGTACTCACAGTATGGTAGTGGTAGTATCAGTACTCACAGTTGCTATGGTAGTAGTAGTATCAGTACTCACAGTTGCTATGGTAGTGGTAGTATTAGTACTCACAGTTGCTATGGTAGTAGTAGTATCAGTACTCACAGTATGGTAGTGGTAGTATTAGTACTCACAGTTGCTATGGTAGTAGTAGTATTAGTACTTACAGTATGGTAGTGGTAGTATTAGTACTCACAGTTGCTATGGTAGTAGTAGTATTAGTACTCACAGTATGGTAGTGGTAGTATTAGTACTCACAGTTGCTATGGTAGTAGTAGTATCAGTACTCACAGTATGGTAGTGGTAGTATTAGTACTCACAGTATGGTAGTAGTAGTATCAGTACTCACAGTATGGTAGTGGTAGTATTAGTACTCACAGTTGCTATGGTAGTGGTAGTATCAGTACTCACAGTATGGTAGTGGTAGTATCAGTACTCACAGTTGCTATGGTAGTAGTAGTATCAGTACTCACAGTTGCTATGGTAGTGGTAGTATCAGTACTCACAGTTGCTATGGTAGTGGTAGTATTAGTACTCACAGTTGCTATGGTAGTAGTAGTATCAGTACTCACAGTTGCTATGGTAGTGGTAGTATCAGTACTCACAGTTGCTATGGTAGTGGTAGTATCAGTACTCACAGTTGCTATGGTAGTGGTAGTATCAGTACTCACAGTATGGTAGTGGTAGTATTAGTACTCACAGTTGCTATGGTAGTAGTAGTATCAGTACTCACAGTTGCTATGGTAGTGGTAGTATCAGTACTCACAGTATGGTAGTAGTAGTATCAGTACTCACAGTTGCTATGGTAGTGGTAGTATCAGTACTCACAGTTGCTATGGTAGTGGTAGTATCAGTACTCACAGTTGCTATGGTAGTAGTAGTATCAGTACTCACAGTTGCTATGGTAGTGGTAGTATCAGTACTCACAGTATGGTAGTGGTAGTATTAGTACTCACAGTTGCTATGGTAGTAGTAGTATCAGTACTCACAGTTGCTATGGTAGTGGTAGTATCAGTACTCACAGTTGCTATGGTAGTGGTAGTATCAGTACTCACAGTTGCTATGGTAGTGGTAGTATCAGTACTCACAGTTGCTATGGTAGTGGTAGTATCAGTACTCACAGTTGCTATGGTAGTAGTAGTATCAGTACTCACAGTTGCTATGGTAGTGGTAGTATCAGTACTCACAGTATGGTAGTGGTAGTATCAGTACTCACAGTTGCTATGGTAGTAGTAGTATCAGTACTCACAGTTGCTATGGTAGTGGTAGTATCAGTACTCACAGTATGGTAGTAGTAGTATCAGTACTGACAGTTGCTATGGTAGTGGTAGTATCAGTACTCACAGTTGCTATGGTAGTGGTAGTATCAGTACTCACAGTTGCTATGGTAGTGGTAGTATCAGTACTCACAGTTGCTATGGTAGTGGTAGTATCAGTACTCACAGTATGGTAGTGGTAGTATCAGTACTGACAGTTGCTATGGTAGTGGTAGTATCAGTACTCACAGTTGCTATGGTAGTGGTAGTATCAGTACTCACAGTTGCTATGGTAGTGGTAGTATCAGTACTCACAGTTGCTATGGTAGTGGTAGTATCAGTACTCACAGTTGCTATGGTAGTGGTAGTATCAGTACTCACAGTTGCTATGGTAGTGGTAGTATCAGTACTCACAGTTGCTATGGTAGTGGTAGTATCAGTACTCACAGTATGGTAGTGGTAGTATTAGTACTCACAGTTGCTATGGTAGTAGTAGTATCAGTACTCACAGTTGCTATGGTAGTGGTAGTATTAGTACTCACAGTTGCTATGGTAGTGGTAGTATTAGTACTCACAGTATGGTAGTAGTAGTATCAGTACTCACAGTTGCTATGGTAGTGGTAGTATCAGTACTCACAGTTGCTATGGTAGTAGTAGTATCAGTACTCACAGTTGCTATGGTAGTGGTAGTATCAGTACTCACAGTTGCTATGGTAGTGGTAGTATCAGTACTCACAGTTGCTATGGTAGTGGTAGTATCAGTACTCACAGTTGCTATGGTAGTGGTAGTATCAGTACTCACAGTATGGTAGTAGTATCAGTACTCACAGTTGCTATGGTAGTGGTAGTATTAGTACTCACAGTATGGTAGTAGTAGTATCAGTACTCACAGTTGCTATGGTAGTGGTAGTATCAGTACTCACAGTTGCTATGGTAGTAGTAGTATCAGTACTCACAGTTGCTATGGTAGTGGTAGTATTAGTACTCACAGTATGGTAGTAGTAGTATCAGTACTCACAGTTGCTATGGTAGTGGTAGTATCAGTACTCACAGTTGCTATGGTAGTGGTAGTATCAGTACTCACAGTTGCTATGGTAGTGGTAGTATCAGTACTCACAGTTGCTATGGTAGTGGTAGTATCAGTACTCACAGGTGGTGTGATAGTATTAGTATTAACAGTTGCTATGGTAGTGGTAGTATCAGTACTCACAGTATGGTAGTAGTATCAGTACTCACAGTTGCTATGGTAGTGGTAGTATTAGTACTCACAGTATGGTAGTAGTAGTATCAGTACTCACAGTTGCTATGGTAGTGGTAGTATCAGTACTCACAGTTGCTATGGTAGTAGTAGTATCAGTACTCACAGTTGCTATGGTAGTGGTAGTATTAGTACTCACAGTATGGTAGTGGTAGTATTAGTACTCACAGTTGCTATGGTAGTGGTAGTATCAGTTCTCACAGTTGCTATGGTAGTGGTAGTATCAGTACTCACAGTTGCTATGGTAGTGGTAGTATCAGTACTCACAGTTGCTATGGTAGTGGTAGTATCAGTACTCACAGTTGCTATGGTAGTGGTAGTATCAGTACTCACAGTTGCTATGGTAGTGGTAGTATCAGTACTCACAGTTGCTATGGTAGTGGTAGTATCAGTACTCACAGGTGGTGTGATAGTATTAGTATTAACAGTTGCTATGGTAGTGGTAGTATCAGTACTCACAGTATGGTAGTAGTATCAGTACTCACAGTTGCTATGGTAGTGGTAGTATCAGTACTCACAGGTGGTGTGATAGTATTAGTATTAACAGTTGCTATGGTAGTGGTAGTATCAGTACTCACAGTTGCTATGGTAGTGGTAGTATCAGTACTCACAGTTGCTATGGTAGTGGTAGTATCAGTACTCACAGTTGCTATGGTAGTGGTAGTATCAGTACTCACAGTTGCTATGGTAGTGGTAGTATCAGTACTCACAGGTGGTGTGATAGTATTAGTACTCACAGTTGCTATGGTAGTAGTAGTATCAGTACTCACAGTATGGTAGTAGTATCAGTACTCACAGTTGCTATGGTAGTGGTAGTATCAGTACTCACAGTTGCTATGGTAGTGGTAGTATCAGTACTCACAGGTGGTGTGATAGTATTAGTACTCACAGTTGCTATGGTAGTGGTAGACCTCTGTGTACGGGCTGATGTGCACTGTGGCCTCCTCAGAGACAGGGGGCAGTGTTCCCTCCAGCTGCGTCTGAACCTGAGTCAAGGACATGAGGGGTTTGAAGGGTTAAAGACAGGCGGACACATCAGGACGAGGAACTGCTCCTCAGACCTGCAGGTGCTCGTGCTCATCAATGCCCTGGAACTCCTGAAGGATGGTGAGGCGCTCCCCCCCCGAGAAGAGCACCTCCGCTCTCCGAGAAAACACCCCCCCTGCAGAGAGACAGACGACCAATCAGAGACGAGAGCATCTCATTATGCGGCTTCGGGGTCGGCGTCTCACCCACGACGGCGAAGCCGTTACGATGTCCCGGCTGCTCCAGCGCGAAGGCCCAGCCGATGACCCCGCCCACGGACGACAGGGGCAGGAGGGCGGGGCCGAGGGGCGGGGCCACGGAGCTGATGGCCACGTACGCCCGGCCGTCGTTCGCCACCACGTACGAGTGCAGGTCCTTCTGGGAGATCTCCAACGGCAACGGGGCGGAGCCGAGGAGCAGGCGGCCCGAGAGCTTCCCGCTCATACGCTGGGGTTTACCTGCAGAGACAGAAGAGGCCTGTGAGGCACCAGCAGGGGGCGCTGTAGGGCAACCGCAGGGGGCGCTGTGAGGCACCAGCAGGGGGCGCTGTAGGGCCACAGGGGGCGCTGTAGGGCAACAGGGGGCGCTGTAGGGCAACAGGGGGCGCTGTAGGGCACCAACAGGGGGCGCTGTGAGGCAACAGGGGGCGCTGTAGGGCAACAGCAGGGGGTGCTGTAAGGCACCAGCAGGGGGCGCTGTGGGCCAGAGAGGAGCTGCTCTCCTCAGTGATAGAAGAAGCTGTGCCTGGATTCTTCCTGCTGCTCTGATGGAGGAGAACTTAAAGGCAACATGTCAGTAAACAAAGACCCGCCTCCCACAGGAAATGCCCATATTTGGATGGGTGTTGTCGGGGGGAGGAAACCAGGACTAAGCCCTCGTCTTTAACATTTTTCGACAGCAGGGGGCGCCGCGGCCTTACCCTCGGCCGCGCAGTCCCTCCCGTTGCCGTAGTAACCGGGCCGGCAGTAGCAGCAGTAGCCGGAGCGGTGGTCCCTGCAGTCGGCGAACGGCGAGCAGCTGTGGCCGCCCCGAGCGCACGTCTCCGGCCCGTACGAGAAAACTGTAAACAGCAACAGGTAAACAACAACAGGTCAACAACAACAGGTCAACAACAAACAGGTCAACAACAACAGGTAAACAACAAACAAGTAAACAAACAAACAATAGAACCGATCTGCCGACCAAACACACAGGCTCTAAAGGGTAGTAGAATCGTTTAAAAACCGATATTGAACGAAAGGTAGCGGTGCCCCAGCCGTCAACGTTAGCTTCATGCTACATATGCTAATGCTAGCTTAGGAATCCGTTTTTTTACTGAACAATTTGCGGTGAAAAAACATCCACAATGACCCAATGTTAACTTGTACATGATGGATATGTTCAAAGTCCACCAGAAAACGGAAAAATAGTGATTCCCAAAACAACATAACGTTTTCGGAGTAAATGTTGAAAATGTAAAACTCTGGACTCATCGCTTTAAATGTATCTGAACCTTTATCAACCGCAGAAAGTGCCGACCGAAGGGTTTCTTTTCTGACTCGGAGATAAAAGCCGTGTTTTTACCGTTAACGTTGAGATCCTCGTCCTCTACCACCACATGGGGGCGCTCCGGGGCAGAGTACCGCGGGTCGGGCCTGGACTCTGGTCTGGACTCTGGTCTGGACTCGGGTCTGGACTCTGGTCTGGACTCTGGTCTGGACTCGGGTCTGGACTCGGGTCTGGACTCTGGTCTGGACTCTGGTCTGGACTCGGGTCTGGACTCTGGTCTGGACTCGGGTCTGGACTCTGGTCTGGTCCTGGGTTGGTCTGGACTTTGTGTAGTGAAGAACGGACCCAATCGTCCTGAAAACCTCCTCTGTCCTCCTGCTGTCGTGGAAGTAGCTCTTTGTGTCGTTCTCTCGGGGGTCGTGGAGTACTTCGACGTAGTAGAAGTAGTAGTAGCAGTAGAAGTAGCAGTAGCAGTAGTAGAAGTAGTAGTAGCTGTAGTAGTAGCTGTAGTAGTAGTAGTAGTAGCAGTACTTTTCGTGACGCTGAACTCGTCCTCGTACACGTACTCGGGCTCCTCCGTTTCCGTCAGTGTCGTCGTTGCGTCCGGTTGCCGCGGTAACGTGCTGACAGTGGGCGTGGCCGCGGTGATGTCATCAGCGAGCGCCGTCACGGTCCCGGGTTCGATTCTGAAGAAGTTGCTGGAGCCGATCTCGTAGACCCAGACGCCGCGGACGCCGCAGTTGGAGCCGCTGCAGACGCATTCAGAGCGTTCGATATATTCAGGATTTATATCATTCTTTAAATCATTTTTTAATGTCACTCTTGACCTGTCGCGAAACCCCGCCCCAAAACACCCACTGTCCAATCAGACCTCATAGCAACCGTCGCTATGGGCTATATCTCCTGCCATAGAAATAGAGTCCTTCGTGTTTGAGAAATGGGAGAAAGATTCTAAAGACGCCGTCTGGATCTACTGCTCAGTTTCAGGCGACGTCACAGCGTTCTAAAGGCCCGTCATGTTTTTACACGTGGGGGGTTTTGGCGTCATGGACCCGTCAATGACCATTTTTGTCATTCAGACTTGTGAAAACGTAATGCAGTTAATGGGAAAAACTGGCTCCTCCCCCCACATGGGAGTGTGACATCATCACAGTCTAGAACCTGAACCCATGATGCTTCATGTTAGCATCATGCTAATGCTAACGCTAGCTAACATCTATATGGACCCGATTTAGACTTGACTGTATTTGTGTGTGATAAATAAGTTTATATTAAAGATGAACAATTGTGTTTCCCCCCTCGGCGAAGCCATGGGGCGTGGCTTTGCCGATGCCGTCTGTATCTACAGTTAGTTGGATACACAGACAGAAAACCTACAGAAACTCTACAAACCCGTTTCCTGGAGCGTTAGAGGCGACGGTGATGGAAAGTAAAGGTCTGTCACGGACTCACACAGACACAGAGTCAAACACACACACAGACACAGAGTCAAACACACACAGACACAGAGTCAAACACACACACAGACACAGAGTCAAACACACACACAGACACAGAGTCAAACACACACAAGACACAGAGTCAAACACACACACAGACACAGAGTCAAACACACACAGACACAGAGTCAAACACACACACACACAGCACTTCCTGTAGCCGTAGAAAGGAAGCGGCTACATAAAAGAGTTAGCATTTGTTGCATATTCTTTTTTCTTCTGGTACCAACGGTTGCAATGAGGTATGATTGGACAGTCCTGATTTGGGGCGTTTTTTTTTTGGCGAAAGGTCAATAAGTCGTTACCGTGGCGATGAACCATTACCGTGCAAGTTCCCTGACAGACTCCTCCCCCTCGGTGGTGATCCAGAACTGTTTCCCCTGAGTCTCACCCCACAACCAATGAGAGACCAGCCCCTCGCTAAAGCCCGCCTCCAGAGCCCGGGACACGCCCCCCGCAGGAGACGACAGGAACTGCAGGCCGGAGCGCGGGAACAACAGCACGGCAGCGGAGGACGAGCTCATCAGCACGAGGAGCAGCTGGAACGAGTTCCTCTGAGGAAACACAAGCAAAGAACTTCAGCAGAGCCGTTCTACCAAAACCACGGACCTGTCCAGGTCAGATGTTTCCACGCCTCACGGTCTGCGGGTGAATCGGTAAAAGAAAAAGGACTGTCGAGATAACAAACAAATGTCCTGTCCAAAGAAACAAAAAAGACAGACAGGAAACAGAGCCGAGGAGCAAAGAGAGGCCCTCCCTTACGTAGCAGGAGGAGAAGAAAAGCTACAACACAAGATCCCGTTATATTTCAAAGCAGTTAACACTTCGAGACAGAAGGCGTCAGTGTCAGGACGGCTGCAGTGAGCACTACATAGCTGAAACCAAGCAACCTCTCTTCAAAATAATGTATCAGCACCGTAGGGAAAACAGCAGTGGTCCACAGTCGGCTCCAGCTCCATCTGAAAGACATTCTGAAGACAAACGTCCTCCACTTTACCAAGCCCAGTCCAGTCGATGATTCACCTTTTCTACGTCAGAGAATAAACATCGGAAAGACAGAGTTAAAACTAAGACCTGCCGCGTATCGCCTTCAGTAACTCCTCCTCCTCACCTTAGACTCCGCCTCTCCGCTCCCTGCGGCGGCCATGTTGTTCCAGGTGATGACCACAGTCCCCTCCGGCTCCTCCTTCACGTCCCTGTCGGGAAACGCCTGTCTCAGCAGAGTCTTGGACCGCTCCTGGACCTCAGGGCTGCGGTCCAGCCTGTAGTGGACCGACCCGAGGTCCAGGTCCCCCATGAGCGCCGCGATCGTCCCGAACGCGGCCGGGGTCTGGCCCAGGTACTGCGCCTGCGGGGGGAGCTGTCCCACCGACACCAGGCCATTGGACGAAATCTGGAAAACAAGATCAGTTTTACTGTAATGTTTCATTGTGTTACCACTTCAGCTGTTTGTGTGTTTGTTTGTGTGTTTGTGTTTGTTTGTTGGTTTGTTTGTGTGTTTGTTTGTGTGTTTGTGTTTGTTTGTGTGTTTGTGTTTGTTTGTTGGTTTGTTTGTGTGTTTGTGTGTGTGTTTGTTTGTTTATGTGTTTGTGTGTGTGTTTGTTTGTTTATGTGTTTGTGTGTTTGTTTGTGTGTTTGTTTGTTTGTGTCTCTTTAATCGTACTAAAGTACACGTGTTCAGTCCATATCAGTTTAAAGCTGCACTTTGCAACTTTATTTGCAAAATAATAATGTGATATGAGTGTATTTGTCAGTATGTTGATGCTCTTTTCAAGAAGCGTTTAGATTTAGGTAAAGCATGTGCTCAGTTAAGGGCAGGGGTGAATCAGGTGCACAGGGTTTTTCCCACAAAAGTAAATATAGTGAATGTGGATGAAACTCAAAGATCAGGTTTAGTGAGTTACTGCTTTTTAACGACATTTAAGCAATAATAGTTATTCATCTGAACTGTTTCTATTTTTCTCTCTACAGCCCAGATCGACCTGAACATGAACACGTGTCCCGGGTCAGTGTCGCGTTGACCTCGGCCCACACACGTGTCCCGGGTCAGTGTCGCGTTGACCTCGGCCCACACACGTGTCCCGGGTCAGTGTCGCGTTGACCTCGGCCCACACACGTGTCCCGGGTCAGTGTCGTGTTGACCTCGGCCCACACACGTGTCCCGGGTCAGTGTCGCGTTGACCTCGGCCCACACACGTGTCCCGGGTCAGTGTCGCGTTGACCTCGGCCCACACACGTGTCCCGGGTCAGTGTCGCGTTGACCTCGGCCCACACACATGAAGAAGCAAACATCTGCTCTGGAATGCACACGCACACGGGAACATGTCTCTGTCCCTCAGATGAACACGGAGATGTTTGATCTGATCACAGACCAGACTTTTACAAACTGAACTGAAATGACATTTGGAAATCTGTTCTTTTCAGATCTGGCATAAGACAACACGGAGACCAACATGAGTTCATCCCAAAGACAAAACTCCGAGGCACAAACAAAGCAATGTGGTTTATTCAATTCAATGCAAAGAAGAAGAATGCAAACAACATTATATTGGAGAAACTAAACAAGTTCTACATAAGAGACTTTATCAACACCGAAGAGAAAGCACCAGCGGCCCTCAGTCGGCGGTGCACCTCCACCTCAAAGCCTCCAACCACTCCTCTGAGGAGGCGGTGCACCTCCACCTCAAAGCCTCCAACCACTCATTTGAGGACGGGGAGGTCGACATTTAGCTAAAGAAGAACGTTGGTTTGAAAGAGGAGTTAAAGAAAGAAAATCCCTCCATGAACCGGAATGGCCTCAGATTTAATCTCCCGTCACTTTACTCCAATCTCCTTCAGGGGAAACCGACAGGGCGGGGCCAGTCCAAGGAGACGGCCCCTCAGCCAACAAAAGAACAATAGGCAGGTGATTAGCAGTGATCATCTATGAATAGGACAGATACTGGGCAGTGATCATCTATGAATAGGACAGGACTGACCGATACTGAGGTGAGCAGATCGTTAGAGACGCTCTACTTCAAAGGTGAGAGTAGCTGTGATTAGAGGGGAGGAGCCAACCCTAACTCCTCCCCGTTGGTCTATATATTCAGCTGCGTGCAGATTGTGACCTCTGTCGCTGACGAAGCCTTTTGGATGAGAGGCGAAACGTTCGAGGACTTCAACTACTGAGCACAGAAGATGAATCACGTACCTTCAGTGAAGATGGACAACTCCTGCACGACTGAGAGCTTACACAGACATCTGACATGTCGGTCCCAATGATCAAAGCGTCATGAAAGAACTCAAAGTAAATGTAAACATTGGATTTCTTTGCACTGGGTTGGAAGGGCCAGTCACAAGATGGCCGTCGGAACTGTGGCCACGTCCGATCCAGGGTTTGATGCCGGAAAATCCGACCACGCTGGTTTTTGTATATTATAAATGATTATAAATAAAAAGCCTAAATGAATGATTGACATGCTCTGTGGAGGCTCCGCCCACCCTGCCCTTATAAGGAACAGGACTGTCTCTCCTATCGATGCTCTATGTGGACGGAAACCCCCGTTACCATAGTTACCACAGCGGCATTCTCAGCTGCACCTAAAGCTTTAAGTCCTGCTCCGCTTCACTTCCTGAGTGCGTCCCTCACAGATGTTCCTGCTGTTCATGAGCTCCAGATGTTTCTCCTGCTGAGTCGGGGCCCGTCCCCCGCCGCTCGGTGTGGGGCCCCGGGGCCCGCACTCACACACGCTCTGTGTGCTCTAATGAAACTCTGTCAAACAGTGTAGTCGCTTCTGTTACTTTTACTTGAGTACTTAGAGTACTTAGAGGACTTTACTCACAGTCTCGTCTCATTCCCTCACTTCAGAAACAAGACTCTGATGTTTGTCCGGGGGCGGAGTCACATGACTCTGATGTTTGTCCGGGGGCGGAGTCACATGACTCTGATGTTTGTCCGGGGCCGGAGTCACATGACTCTGATGTTTGTCCGGGGGCGGAGTCACATGACTCTGATGTTTGTCCGGGGGCGGAGTCACATGACCCACATTCTTCTGGGATTTAGTTTTTAATGAGACTTTGTGACGAGGCCAGAGCCAAGAGAGAAGGTCTCAGGATTCAGGTTTGAACTCAGACTCGCCGCACTAGGGGGCGCTGTGACTCCATATTATATTATATACATCCAGTTGAGCGGGACGTCCCAGTTATGCAGATGAGCGGGACGTCCCAGTTATGCAGATGAGCGGGACGTCCCAGTTATGCAGATGAGCTGGACGTCCAGTTATGCAGATGAGCGGGACGTCCAGTTATGCAGATGAGCGGGACGTCCCAATTATGCAGATGAGCGGGACGTCCCGGTTATGCAGATGAGCGGGACGTCCCGGTTATGCGGATGAGCGGGACGTCCCGGTTATGCGGATGAGCGGGACGTCCCGGTTATGCGGATGAGCGGGACGTCCCGGTTATGCGGATGAGCGGGACGTCCCGGTTATGCGGATGAGCGGGACGTCCCGGTTATGCGGATGAGCGGGACGTCCCGGTTATGCGGATGAGCGGGACGTCCAGTTATGCGGATGAGCGGGACGTCCAGTTATGCGGATGAGCGGGACGTCCCAGTTATGCAGATGAGCGGGACGTCCAGTTATGCGGATGAGCGGGACGTCCAGTTATGCGGATGAGCGGGATGTCCCAGTTATGCGGATGAGCGGGACGTCCAGTTATGCGGATGAGCGGGACGTCCCAGTTATGCAGATGAGCGGGACGTCCAGTTATGCAGATGAGCGGGACGTCCCAGTTATGCAGATGAGTGGGACGTCCCAGTTATGCAGACGAGTGGGACGTCCAGTTATGCAGATGAGCGGGACGTCCAGTTATGCGGATGAGCGGGACGTCCCAGTTATCCAGTTATGCGGATGAGCGGGACGTCCAGTTATGCGGATGAGCGGGACGTCCAGTTATGCGGATGAGCGGGACGTCCCAGTTATGCGGATGAGCGGGACGTCCAGTTATGCGGATGAGCGGGACGTCCAGTTATGCAGATGAGCGGGACGTCCAGTTATGCGGATGAGCGGGACGTCCCAGTTATGCAGATGAGCGGGACGTCCCAGTTATGCAGACGAGTGGGACGTCCAGTTATGCGGATGAGCGGGACGTCCAGTTATGCGGATGAGTGGGACGTCCAGTTATGCGGATGAGCGGGACGTCCAGTTATGCGGATGAGCGGGACGTCCCAGTTATCCAGTTATGCGGATGAGCGGGACGTCCAGTTATGCAGATGAGCGGGACGTCCAGTTATGCGGATGAGCGGGACGTCCAGTTATGCGGATGAGCGGGACGTCCCAGTTATCCAGTTATGCGGATGAGCGGGACGTCCAGTTATGCGGATGAGCGGGACGTCCAGTTATGCAGATGAGTGGGACGTCCAGTTATGCAGATGAGCGGGACGTCCCAGTTATGCAGACGAGTGGGACGTCCAGTTATGCGGATGAGCGGGACGTCCAGTTATGCGGATGAGCGGGACGTCCCAGTTATCCAGTTATGCGGATGAGCGGGACGTCCCAGTTATGCAGATGAGCGGGACGTCCCAGTTATGCAGATGAGTGGGACGTCCCAGTTATGCAGATGAGCGGGACGTCCCAGTTATGCAGATGAGCGGGACGTCCCAGTTATGCAGATGAGCGGGACGTCCCAGTTATGCGGATGAGTGGGACGTCCCAGTTATGCGGATGAGCGGGATGTCCCAGTTATGCGGATGAGCGGGACGTCCCAGTTATGCGGATGAGCGGGACGTCCCGGTTATGCGGATGAGCGGGGCGGGATGTCCCAGTTATGCGGATGAGCGGGACGTCCCGGTTATGCGGATGAGCGGGACGTCCCGGTTATGCGGATGAGCGGGACGTCCAGTTATGCGGATGAGCGGGACGTCCAGTTATGCGGATGAGCGGGACGTCCAGTTATGCGGATGAGCGGGACGTCCAGTTATGCGGATGAGCGGGACGTCCAGTTATGCGGATGAGCGGGACGTCCAGTTATGCGGATGAGCGGGACGTCCAGTTATGCAGATGAGCGGGACGTCCCAGTTATGCGGATGAGCGGGACGTCCCAGTTATGCGGATGAGCGGGACGTCCAGTTATGCGGATGAGCGGGACGTCCAGTTATGCGGATGAGCGGGACGTCCCAGTTATGCAGATGAGCGGGACGTCCCAGTTATGCAGATGAGTGGGACGTCCCAGTTATGCAGATGAGCGGGACGTCCCAGTTATGCAGATGAGCGGGACGTCCCAGTTATGCAGATGAGCGGGACGTCCCAGTTATGCGGATGAGTGGGACGTCCCAGTTATGCGGATGAGCGGGACGTCCAGTTATGCAGATGAGCGGGACGTCCCAGTTATGCGGATGAGCGGGACGTCCAGTTATGCGGATGAGCGGGACGTCCAGTTATGCAGTTATGCGGATGAGCGGGACGTCCCGGTTATGCGGATGAGCGGGGCGGGATGTCCCAGTTATGCGGATGAGCGGGACGTCCCGGTTATGCGGATGAGCGGGACGTCCCGGTTATGCGGATGAGCGGGACGTCCCAGTTATGCGGATGAGCGGGACGTCCAGTTATGCGGATGAGCGGGACGTCCAGTTATGCGGATGAGCGGGACGTCCAGTTATGCAGATGAGCGGGACGTCCAGTTATGCGGATGAGCGGGACGTCCAGTTATGCGGATGAGCGGGACGTCCAGTTATGCAGATGAGCGGGACGTCCCAGTTATGCAGATGAGCGGGACGTCCCAGTTATGCGGATGAGCGGGACGTCCAGTTATGCGGATGAGCGGGACGTCCAGTTATGCGGATGAGCGGGATGTCCCAGTTATGCAGACGAGTGGGACGTCCAGTTATGCAGATGAGCGGGACGTCCCAGTTATGCGGATGAGCGGGACGTCCAGTTATGCGGATGAGCGGGACGTCCCGGTTATGCGGATGAGCGGGACGTCCAGTTATGCGGATGAGCGGGACGTCCCGGTTATGCAGATGAGCGGGACGTCCCAGTTATGCAGATGAGCGGGACGTCCCAGTTATGCAGATGAGCGGGACGTCCCAGTTATGCGGACGAGTGGGACGTCCAGTTATGCGGATGAGCGGGACGTCCCAGTTATGCAGATGAGCGGGACGTCCCAGTTATGCAGATGAGTGGGACGTCCCAGTTATGCAGATGAGCGGGACGTCCCAGTTATGCAGATGAGCGGGACGTCCCAGTTATGCAGATGAGCGGGACGTCCAGTTATGCAGATGAGTGGGACGTCCCAGTTATGCAGATGAGCGGGACGTCCCAGTTATGCAGATGAGCGGGACGTCCAGTTATGCAGATGAGTGGGACGTCCCAGTTATGCGGATGAGTGGGACGTCCCAGTTATGCGGATGAGTGGGACGTCCAGTTATGCGGATGAGCGGGACGTCCAGTTATGCGGATGAGCGGGATGTCCCAGTTATGCGGATGAGCGGGACGTCCAGTTATGCAGATGAGTGGGACGTCCCAGTTATGCAGACGAGTGGGACGTCCAGTTATGCAGACGAGCGGGACGTCCAGTTATGCGGATGAGCGGGACGTCCAGTTATCCAGTTATGCGGATGAGCGGGACGTCCAGTTATGCGGATGAGCGGGACGTCCAGTTATGCGGATGAGCGGGACGTCCAGTTATGCGGATGAGCGGGACGTCCCAGTTATGCGGATGAGCGGGACGTCCAGTTATGCGGATGAGCGGGACGTCCAGTTATGCAGATGAGTGGGACGTCCAGTTATGCGGATGAGCGGGACGTCCCGGTTATGCAGATGAGCGGGACGTCCCAGTTATGCAGATGAGCGGGACGTCCCAGTTATGCAGATGAGTGGGACGTCCCAGTTATGCAGACGAGTGGGACGTCCAGTTATGCGGATGAGCGGGACGTCCAGTTATGCAGTTATGCGGATGAGCGGGACGTCCCAGTTATGCAGATGAGCGGGACGTCCCAGTTATGCAGATGAGTGGGACGTCCCAGTTATGCAGATGAGCGGGACGTCCCAGTTATGCAGATGAGCGGGACGTCCCAGTTATGCAGATGAGTGGGACGTCCCAGTTATGCAGATGAGTGGGACGTCCCAGTTATGCGGATGAGTGGGACGTCCCAGTTATGCGGATGAGCGGGACGTCCCAGTTATGCAGATGAGCGGGACGTCCCAGTTATGCAGATGAGTGGGACGTCCCAGTTATGCAGATGAGTGGGACGTCCCAGTTATGCAGATGAGTGGGACGTCCCAGTTATGCAGATGAGCGGGACGTCCCAGTTATGCAGATGAGCGGGATGTCCCAGTTATGCAGATGAGCGGGACGTCCCAGTTATGCAGATGAGCGGGACGTCCCAGTTATGCAGATGAGCGGGACGTCCCGCGAGGTTCAAAGTAACGAATACGGTTCTTCTCATCAGACTTTTATCTAAAAAACTATTTTGATTTTTGTCTCAAGAAACAAAATGTTTTTTTCCAAGCTCACGCCCAAAACACCAACAATAGGGACCAGCGCCCCTCACTGAGACCACCCCCCTAACAAAGAGGACGTTCCTGTGTTTCTTATGTAAAGTAGAATCTAAACCAAATCAAACTTTGTGACTGATCTCACTAATGAAGGAAAGCGACTCACGTAGATGTTGTGGAAGGCTCGGCTGAGGAAGTGCAGTGGGGGAGACACAGAGAGCTCCACAGAGGAGTCTGACCCGGGGGAGAGGGTCTCATCCCCGGCCTCAGACCCAAACCGGACCAGGTCCTGGAGCTCCACAGAGCCGGACTCACGGAGAAGCAGAGCACAGAGGAGCAGGAGGACCAGGAGGACCAGGGGAGAAGGATCCATCACGAGACAACTGACACTCTGACACAGAGAGAGGAGAGAGGAGGAGGGGGAGGAGAGGGAGGAGCCACTCTGAGAGAGAGAGAGGAGAGAGGAGGAGGGGAGGAGAGGGAGGAGCCACTCTGAGAGAGAGAGGAGGGGGAGGAGCCACTCTGAGAGAGGAGAGAGGTGAGAGGAGGAGGGGAGGAGAGGGAGGAGCCACTCTGAGAGAGAGAGGAGGGGGAGGAGCCACTCTGAGAGAGAGAGAGAGAGAGGAGAGGGAGGAGCCACTCTGAGAGAGAGAGAGAGAGAGAGGAGAGAGGAGGAGGGGGAGGAGCCACTCTGAGAAACAGGAGAGGGGGAGGAGCCACTCTGAGAGAGAGAGAGAGAGAGAGGAGAGAGGAGGAGGGGGAGGAGCCACTCTGAGAAACAGGAGAGGGGGAGGAGCCACTCTGAGAGAGAGAGAGAGGAGAGAGGAGGAGGGGGAGGAGCCACTCTGAGAAACAGGAGAGGGGGAGGAGCCACTCTGAGAGAGAGGAGGGGGAGGAGCCACTCTGAGAGAGAGAGGAGGGGGAGGAGCCACTCTGAGAGAGAGAGAGGAGGGGGAGGAGCCACTCTGAGAGAGGAGGAGGGGGAGGAGCCACTCTGAGAGAGGAGATTAACCATAGTTTGGTTTTAATTCATATTTGGTGAAATTTGAATCTTGACTTTTGTAAAAGATTATTGGATTATAACAGTTTAAAACCACTGTGAAAATGATCCAAATGCAGATGTGCAGG
>CM038349.1:2587500-2625000 GCA_021464625.1 Proterorhinus semilunaris
GCGAGCGAGAGCAGCTGGAGCTGGGGCTGGTGCTGTTCCTGTGGGAGCTGCTGCCGTCGGCCCTCGCAGCCTACGCCTTTAGAGTCCGGAAACCCCCCCATCACATGGTACGATCCTGATACTAATACTGCAGTAACTAACCCCCCCATCACATGGTACGATCCTGATACTAATACTAATACTGCAGTAACTAACCCCCCCATCACATGGTACGATCCTGATACTAATACTGCAGTAACTAACCCCCCCATCACATGGTACGATCCTGATACTAATACTGCAGTAACTAACCCCCCCATCACATGGTACGATCCTGATACTAATACTGCAGTAACTAACCCCCCCCATCACATGGTACGATCCTGATACTAATACTAATACTGCAGTAACTAACCCCCCCATCACATGGTACGATCCTGATACTAATACTGCAGTAACTAACCCCCCCATCACATGGTACGATCCTGATACTACTACTAATACTGCAGTAACTAACTAACCTTCCTGTGGTCCTCCTGTGGTCCTCCTGTGGTCCTCCTCCTGTGGTCTTCCTGTGGTCCTCCTCCTGTGGTCCTCCTGTGGTCCTCCTGTGGTCTTCCTGTGGTCCTCCTCCTGTGGTCTTCCTGTGGTCCTCCTCCTGTGGTCTTCCTGTGGTCCTCCTCCTGTGGTCCTCCTGTGGTCCTCCTGTGGTCCTCCTGTGGTCCTCCTGTGGTCCCAGGCGGCGGCGGTCAGCGTGCCCAGTCACGTGCTCTCGTCTCGGGGATATTTCTTCGATAATCCTCATCGTTACGACAGCGATGACGACCTGAGCTGGAGCCACAGGTGAAACTTCTGATCTCCACATGGACGACACGAAGCTTCAGGAGCTGAGAACCAAACGCTCAAACCCAAACCCGCCCGCGAGAGGGAAAACTGAAACTGAACGAGCTCACGGCCTGCATCGTGAGCCCAGAGGCACAATTTATTATAAACAGTCAATGAACATTTAAACCAACTGTGGTGCCATCTGCTGGAGGGAGGCCGAACTGCGCTTCATTAAACCCACACTTTACACAGTAACTCTGGAACAAAACGTGAGACGAGTTCTTTTGTGTAACATCGCGATGAAAAATCGTGAATGTACATCAGAAGTAGAGGTTCCTCTTCCAATACCTGTTGTGCATGTTTTGGGATGCACATGCTCGGATTTGTTTTCTATTAATAGATAATCATAATACAATCAAATAAAACTAGCCTTTTCCACATCCAAAGTGTGTCCAAAACGGTTGGAGAAAACACAAAAACTATAGAATGCTATTTGGGTGAACAAACAAACAAACAAACAAACAAACAAAAAACACATACAAATAAATAAAATAATATAATATATAATAATTATTATTATTTTGGGGGCACAAAAGTTAAATCGTGCCTAGGGCGCCAAACTGGCTACAGTCGCCCAAAACATCTGCAGGTTTGAGTCACAGTTTTATTCTCATTAACCTCTTAAGCCTTAACGCATTTTCTCCAGTTCAGCTTTACCCAAATCTAAAAGTATCGAATGCAGGAACTGAAAAGAAATATAAATCTTTATAATAAACCTTTGATGGTGTTGGTCATCACATTTTAAAAGTAAAAAAAGAAATGTTATTTTGACACTTCTTTCCGGAAGCTTTTAGATTTGGATAAAGCCAAACTAGAGAAGATGTGCTCGGTTCAGGCGGGGGTTAAGAGGTTTACTGCTTTGACTTGAGTTTTAGTCTCATTTAAATCACAGAAATATGACTGAATGTTTTTGTTTTTTCAGAGCGTCGTCCGACTCTGGCTTTGGAGACGAACAGCGCCTCACCAGGAGCTCCGGGGAACTGCACCCTTATCCCTGACTCCTAAACACTAGCTCCTCGTTTCCTTTCACCTGGAAACATTCAACACGCTCACTCTCTTTGTAAATATATTCATCTCCTTTATTTCATCAGGTCACATGGTTTCATCGCCGCTGAACAGATCCACGTTTTGTCGACTCGTTAAACGTGAAAATGATTTGCAATAAAAACGTTTCCAGAACGTCGTCTTCAAAACGTGTCCATTTTTACAAACAGTGAAATTAATTTACGAAACACGCAGAGAAGCTTCAGACGCACAAAAACCTTCCAAAACAAAGCTGATTTTTTAAATATATTTCCTTCCCAAACAGAGCCAGCCCCCAAACACAAATAAATACAGAGAAATGAGATCGAACACAATAAAAAGAACGGGTTTCCCCCAAAATATACTTTTACAACGTTAACACATTCCTCACGGACTCGATAAAACTTAAACATATAAATCACTTCTTTGGTCCTGATTAGAAAGAGAAGAGCGTTTCCCGTTTCGACGCTTGTTCAAAGTTGATTTGACTAAAGTTTCGTTTGGAGAAAAGGAGCTTCTTCTAAACGCGGAGTTTTTAAAGCTACAAAGTGCACGACCTTTAGAAACATCTGGATCTTTTCCATCGAACAGACGAGTTTCAGGAAGTGAGAAAGCGTTAGGGCGATGTTGATTGGCTGACAGAGTGATTGACAGCACTAGGGACCAATCAGAGGCGTGTCTGATACTTTCTTTGGTTTAAGCTTCATGAGTTTCTGAAGCTGAACACGAGCCCGATTTATTTTATGTTTGACTCGTCTGGATGGATCTAAAGCCGTTCACAGACGTGAGACGTGTTTATTTACCGTGTGCTTCATCCGGCACAGTTTACACATGGAAACAGGTCCCGACTTCAGCCCGACCTTCAGCCCGACCTTCAGCCCGACCTTCAGCCCGACCTTCAGCCTGACCTTCAGCCCGACTTCAGCCCGACCTTCAGCCCGACCTTCAGCCCGACCTTCAGCCCGACCTTCAGCCCGACTGGTTCTGAAGCTTTGGTGATGTCGTGGCTGAAGTCGGGCCCGTCGGTGATGAACGGTCACTCCTCGAGGGGAAACTGAGGGGGTTCAGTGGGACGGGGACAAAGGTTTCTGAGAGTCTGATATTTTGGAATCGTCCCAGAGTGATCGTCAAAGGCCTGAGCGAGTCTGACCTTCTCCTTTTACAGGACTGTCCCGGCACCGCGAGCAGTGCTCATTTTAACTACATACTTTTATTTAGTTTTAGTCTAATTTTTAAGATTTTGTCGAAAATGTATCTTCAATTTTAGTCTAGTTTTAGTCGACTAAAATATATATTTAGTCAACTTTGCATTTTTAAATCTGATTAAAGCTCAGTTTGGCAGAGGGTTTAAATATGAGGTCAGTGGACTTTGGATGATTTTAGTCTCTTCTTTTCATTTTTATTTAGTCACATTTTAGTCTCATGAAAAAAACCTTTAATTAGTTTTAGTCAAATTTTAGTCTGAAAAAATATAACTTACACTAACGTCTAAATATTTGAGGAAATAAACACCGCTCACATAACCTCCTCTGAACAAGCTGCAGATGAGAGACCAGTTTCACCACATGGACAGTCCGTATTTGAAAGCTCAGAACATCTAGAGGCTGGACTTGATGGAGGTCCGTAACTGAATCCATCACTGAAAGAGTCGTGTTTCCGTGATGGAAAAGGTTTTTTTCCTGAAAGTTTCCCGTTGTGAAACGTTCCCGTGTTTGATGGAAAGTTTCATGTGCTGATCTTTGACGTTCAGGCTTTACAAACGCCGCGTGTAGAAGCTTCACTCGGCCTCCTGTGTAAACCTCTAAATATAGATGAGGTCATAGAGATTTCCTGAAACGCTCCTCTCTCCGTCCACTTCATCTGTAACAGTGAAAACACACAGCAGTGACAGGCAGCAGGGGGCGCTCACGAGTCCTATGTTAAAGTCCTACACAGGCCAGACGCTGCAGGTCAACCATGTTTTCATATAAAAATAAGGCATTTTTTATTTTCCTGTTCTTTACCGACAGCTCCTACAGAGAGTGAGATCTTCCCTGGATTAAACCAGAGTTTGGTGAGATGTTCTCCTGCAGAGTCTGGCCTTTAAACCTCGTTCGTCCTAAGTCTTTCCTCGGTAAAGTTCCAAAAGTGCCAAAAGAGTTCGATTCCCGGATTCAAACCCGTGACTGGCTCGAGATGAACTCGCGTTTCCTTCTGAATCGTCCCGAGCTGGAAAAGTGAAATCGTGCTGAAGCGAAGGCAGCGAGTGGCCGAGCGGAGGCCGTCCTTCCTACGAGCGTGCGGACGCCATGTCGGCTCCGCCCCCCGGCCTATGACGTCACCTCTCGTCCGTCAGCATGGAGCGGAACGTGTGCAGCTGGTGAATGCTCGTGGACAACCTGAGGACAGAGATGTTTCACATTAGAGGAGATCCTTCATCTGAGCATACACGGGGATTAGAGCTTCCACAGGCCTCATTTACATAAACATGTCCTCATTTACATAAACATGGCCTCATTTACATAAACATGTACTTATGCATGTCCTCATTTACATAAACATGTCCTCATTTACATAAACATGGCCTCATTTACATAAACATGTCCTTATGCATGTCCTCATTTACATAAACATGTCCTCATTTACATAAACATGTCCTTATGCATGTCCTCATTTACATAAACATGTCCCCATTTACATAAACATGTCCGTATTTACATAAACATGTCCCCATTTACATAAACATGCCCTTATGTATGTCCTCATTTACATAAACATGTCCTCATTTACATACACATGTCCTTATGTATGTCCTCATTTACATAAACATGTCCTTATGTATGTCCTCATTTACATACACATGTCCTCATTTACATAAACATGTCCTCATTTACATACACATGCCCTTATGCATGTCCTCATTTACATAAACATGCCCTTATGTATGTCCTCATTTACATAAACATGTCCTCATTTACATAAACATGCCCTTATGTATGTCCTCATTTACATAAACATGTCCTCATTTACATAAACATGTCCTCATTTACATAAACATGTCCTCATTTACATAAACATGTCCTCATTTACATAAACATGTCCTTATGTATGTCCTCATTTACATAAACATGTCCTTATGTATGTCCTCATTTACATAAACATGTCCTTATGTATGTCCTCATTTACATACACATGTCCTCATTTACATAAACATGCCCTTATGTATGTCCTCATTTACATAAACATGTCCTCATTTACATAAACATGTCCTTATGTATGTCCTCATTTACATAAACATGTCCTTATGTATGTCCTCATTTACATAAACATGTCCTCATTTACATAAACATGTCCTCATTTACATAAACATGCCCTTATGTATGTCCTCATTTACATAAACATGTCCTCATGTATGTCCTCATTTACATAAACATGCCCTTATGTATGTCCTCATTTACATAAACATGTCCTCATGTATGTCCTCATTTACGTAAACATGTCCTCAAACCCGAACAGAGAGGTGGACCATACCGGGACAGTCGAGTGCTTTTAAACACACTTTCCTGTCGCCTTAGAAGATCCCAGGAGGAGAAACCATCTCCTGACAGCTGTGGTATACGTGTTCAGTCTCTGACCCCTGAGCCATGGTTACCTGGCGAAGCCGTTGATGAGGCTGAGGTATATGTGTTTAGCCTCTAACCCCTGAGCCGTTGATGAGGCTGAGGTATATGTGTTTAGTCTCTAACCCCTGAGCCGTTGATGAGGCTGTGGTATATGTGTTTAGTCTCTAACCCCTGAGCCGTTGATGAGGCTGTGGTATATGTGTTTAGTCTCTAACCCCTGAGCCGTTGATGAGGCTGTGGTATATGTGTTTAGTCTCTAACCCCTGAGCCGTTGATGAGGCTGTGGTATATGTGTTTAGTCTCTAACCCCTGAGCCGTTGATGAGGCTGAAGTATATGTGTTTAGTCTCTAACCCCTGAGCCGTGGATGAGGCTGTGGTATATGTGTTTAGTCTCTAACCCCTGAGCCGTTGATGAGGCTGAGGTACAGGTGTTTAGTCTCGAACCCCTGAGCCGTTGATGAGGCTGAGGTATATGTGTTTAGTCTCTAACCCCTGAGCCATGGTTACCTGGCGAAGCCGTTGATGAGGCTGAGGTATATGTGTTCAGTCTCTAACCCCTGAGCCGTTGATGAGGCTGAGGTATATGTGTTCAGTCTCTAACCCCTGAGCCGTTGATGAGGCTGAGGTATATGTGTTCAGTCTCTAACCCCTGAGCCGTTGATGAGGCTGAGGTATACGTGTTTAGCCTCTAACCCCTGAGCCGTTGATGAGGCTGTGGTATATGTGTTTAGCCTCTAACCCCTGAGCCGTTGATGAGGCTGAGGTATATGTGTTCAGTCTCTAACCCCTGAGCCGTTGATGAGGCTGAGGTATATGTGTTCAGTCTCTAACCCCTGAGCCGTTGATGAGGCTGAGGTATACGTGTTTAGCCTCTAACCCCTGAGCCATGGTTACCTGGCGAAGCCGTTGATGAGGCTGAGGTATATGTGTTCAGTCTCCAACCCCTGAGCCGTTGATGAGGCTGAGGTATATGTGTTTAGCCTCTAACCCCTGAGCCGTGGTTACCTGGCGAAGCCGTTGATGAGGCTGACGACCTCCTGCCGGGTGAGCTGGAAGCCTCCTGAGGTCCTGCTGTTCTCGCCCAGACTCTTGATCTCACGCTCAGAGAAGAGGATCTTCAGCGCCGTGCCCAGGCCCTCGGTCTGAGGGACAGACAGACGGGTTAGACCACAGACGGGTTAGACCACAGACAGACTGTTAGACCACAGACAGACCACAGTCGGGTTAGACCACAGACAGACTGTTAGACCACAGACGGGTTAGACCACAGACAGACGGGTTAGACCACAGACAGACGGGTTAGACCACAGACAGACGGGTTAGACCACAGACAGACGGGTTAGACCACAGACAGACGGGTTAGACCACAGACAGACCACAGACGGGTTAGACCACAGACAGACGGGTTAGACCACAGACAGACGGGTTAGACCACAGACAGACGGGTTAGACCACAGACAGACGGGTTAGACCACAGACAGACGGGTTAGACCACAGACAGACCACAGACGGGTTCGACCACAGACAGACGGTTAGACCACAGACTGGTTAGACCACAGACAGACGGGTTAGACCACAGACGGGTTCGACCACAGACAGACCACAGACGGTTAGAGTCCCGGTTTAGTCCGGGTCCTGACCTGCAGTTTGCCCCACAGACGGCACTTGCTGCAGCCCACACAGTCCATGATCTTGGAGATGTTTTTGAAGTGCAGCCGGAACTCCTCCTGCACATTTACAACAGTGACAGTTAGACCTCAGTCCGGACGCCAGCGCGGACCTTCAGGAGAGAAGAGGAGCGTGGACTAACCTTCAGGGTCTTGGCCTCCAGCGTGTTCCCCGCGAACATGGACTTCTCGTCAAAGTGCATTGGAAATTCTCTGCAGAAAACAGGAGAAGGTGATGATCCTGGACTAAAACAGGTCTAGATCAACCTCGGCTCTTCACGTATTCTGCTCTGGACTCCACAAGGGCCTTCTGTCCTGACCTTCAGCTTCACATTATATTAACAAATATTATGCAAATTGTATTTCAGTGTCAAAGGTTTTCAGGTTTTAATTGAAACTCATGGACGGTATTGTGTCTCATGTCGGGTTCAGACCACACGCCTCTCGGGCGTCAAAAACCCGCCTAAAGCCCGTAGTTGGACGCTTGTGCTTTACTGAAGTCAGACGCTTGTTATAAATGTCACGGAGCGTCAACACGCCCTGGCCGCGCGTCAGCTCAGAGTGCGTTCGTCGCCATCTTGGAAGCAGCTCTTGCCTGAGGTTAACTAGTCTCCCTCTTTACTCCTGCCATGTCCTGTAGATCTTTAACTTTACCCCCTGGTCCACGCAGGATCCCCAGTATTTAAGCTCATATCCAGCCCATACGGGGACATTGTTGACAAGTGGCTATAGGCTAGGTTAGCTAGGTTAGCCCGGTTAGCCCAGTTAGCCCGGTTAGCCCAGTTAGCTTGTTGCGATCGCCTACAGCTCATTATTGATAACATTTCTAACTCTAGCGTGGCCGCCTTCGAGGCGCTGGACGTGCGTCAGAAGCTTCAAAACGCGCCGCACAGGAGGCGCCGGACGAGCTGCGGGATCTCGACGCTCCCCGAGGTGCGTCCCTCGAGAATTTTCAATGTAAACCTGACGCTTTGGAGGCGTTTGGTCTGAACCCGGCATTAAACGCCTTTGATCATTAGTCTCAGGTTAAGTCCAGTTAAGGAAAAACTACTGAAAAAGGACGTTCCACATTATTAAGCAGACCAACATTTTGAAGCAATAAGGGAAAGAAAAGGAACTCTCTGCTGATGGAAAGCGTGAAATAGTTGAATGCCTTGGTCTAGGTCTGAAAACCTTCGATATTTCATGAAGATGAAGCGTGATCATCATCAGAGATCTGTGTCTGATTCAGAGACACACGGGTTTGTGCAGATAAAGGCACAGTGAGGACGGTTTCTGCCAGACAAACACCTCAGATTAAGAGAACAGCTGCTACAAAACAGCTAACAGGTATTTGAAGCTGCAGGAGCCTCTGGAGTCTCCTGAACATCCAGCTGTAGGACCTCCAGAGGCTGCAGTTGTGCATAAACCTTCTATCAGACCTCCCCTAAACTGTTCACTGAAGCTGAGGAGCAGAAACGGCTGCAGTGGTCTAGCTTCGCTCCAGCCTTAACAGGACGATGATCACGCTTCATCTTTCATGAAATATCGAAGATTTTCAAACCTAGACCAAGACCTTCAACTATTTCACGCTTTCCATCAGCAGAGAGTTCCTTTTTCTTTTCCTTATTGCTTCAAAATGTTGGTCTGCTTAATAATGTGGAACGTCCTTTTTCAGTAGTTTTTCCTTAACTGGACTTAACCTGAAACTGATGATCACAGGGTCTGAGGTCTGAGGTCAGAGACTCAAAGAGCCTGAGACACAAAACCATCCATGAGTTTCATGATGGTACATTACCCTCATGACACTGAAATACAATTTGCATAATCATTCTTAACATAGTGTTACCTGATCTCTGTGAAGAGCTTCAGCAGGTCTTTGGTGTTACCTGATCTCTGTGAAGAGCTTCAGCAGGTCGTCTTTAGTGTTACCTGATCTCTGTGAAGAGCTTCAGCAGCTCGTCTTTAGTGTTACCTGATCTCTGTGAAGAGCTTCAGCAGGTCTTTGGTGTTACCTGATCTCTGAAGAGCTTCAGCAGCTCGTCTTTAGTGTTACCTGATCTCTGAAGAGCTTCAGCAGCTCGTCTTTAGTGTTACCTGATCTCTGTGAAGAGCTTCAGCAGCTCGTCTTTAGTGTTACCTGATCTCTGAAGAGCTTCAGCAGGTCTTTAGTGTTACCTGATCTCTGTGAAGAGCTTCAGCAGGTCTTTGGTGTTACCTGATCTCTGAAGAGCTTCAGCAGGTCTTTAGTGTTACCTGATCTCTGTGAAGAGCTTCAGCAGCTCGTCTTTGGTGTTACCTGATCTCTGTGAAGAGCTTCAGCAGGTTTTTGGTGTTACCTGATCTCTGTGAAGAGCTTCAGCAGGTTTTTGGTGTTACCTGATCTCTGTGAAGAGCTTCAGCAGGTCTTTGGTGTTACCTGATCTCTGAAGAGCTTCAGCAGGTCTTTGGTGTTACCTGATCTCTGTGGAGAGCTTCAGCAGGTCTTTGGTGTTACCTGATCTCTGTGAAGAGCTTCAGCAGCTCGTCTTTAGTGTTACCTGATCTCTGTGAAGAGCTTCAGCAGGTTTTTGGTGTTACCTGATCTCTGTGGAGAGCTTCAGCAGGTCTTTGGTGTTACCTGATCTCTGTGAAGAGCTTCAGCAGGTCTTTGGTGTTACCTGATCTCTGTGAAGAGCTTCAGCAGCTCGTCTTTGGTGCGCTGGTCCTCTCGGCTCTTGCCCGTGTAGAGGTGGACCACAGCGCGCTCGAAGTACGGCGCCACCTTAAAGAGCGCCCGCAGCTCGATGAGGAACAGGAAGTAGAGGTTCTTCAGGCGCCGCGTTCCCTCCAGCGAATCGAAACGCCGACGGAACTCAGCCGGGTTCGGGCCCCAAACTGAGCGGCCCCAGCCCTCTGTGGAGAGAGGAAACTGTTACATGGTTCATTCTGCAGCTCATCTACTGCTGCTAATGCTAACGTTAATGCATGTTTTTAAACAAAGAGAATCATTCATTAGGCCAAAGGCTGAGCACGTTTAATAAGAAAGTGCATAATACACGGCCAGTAGGGGGAGCTGTTTCCTCAATAATGAGCCCCAACAGAGACGAGCAATCGAACTCGCTCATATCATTTTACTCAAACTGAAAAATCTTCCAGTCGTCCTCAGACAGTGAGACGAGTCCGTGATCCAGAACGGACGTTTTCCTGTGATGGACACTGGTTTGGAACAGTTTACTCGGTGGTACGTCCATATCGGCGGCTCGTATCTTTCCCACAATAATGCACATAATGCCCTGATGCTTCAGGGGAAACTCTGGAGGAGGTCGTTCCATGTTCCAAACGCTCGGCCTCATGGGAGCAGGAGAGAACGAGGACAATCTCAACGCTGACTGATTTAAGAAGCTTCTCACATTTAGCTTTAGTCAAACATCTTCCTGGAGACTGTCGCTTTCTTAGTAGCAGTAGTAGTAGCAGTAGTAGTAGCAGTAGCAGTAGCAGTAGCAGTAGCAGCAGTAGCAGTAGTAGCAGTAGCAGTAGTAGCAGTAGCAGCAGCAGCAGTAGTAGTAGCAGCAGCAGTAGTAGCAGTAGTAGCAGTAGTAGTAGCAGTAGCAGTAGCAGTAGTAGTAGCAGTAGTAGCAGCAGCAGTAGCAGCAGTAGTAGCAGTAGTAGCAGCAGCAGCAGCAGCAGCAGTAGTAGCAGTAGTAGCAGTAGTAGCAGCAGTAGCAGTAGCAGTAGCAGCAGCAGCAGCAGCAGTAGTAGTAGCAGTAGTAGTAACAGTAGCAGTAGCAGCAGTAGTAGTAGCAGTAGTAGCAGTAGCAGTAGTAGCAGTAGCAGTAGCAGTAGCAGTAGTAGTAGTAGTAGCAGCAGCAGCAGTAGTAGTAGCAGCAGCAGTAGTAGCAGCAGTAGCAGTAGTAGCAGTAGTAGCAGTAGTAGCAGCAGTAGCAGTAGCAGTAGCAGTAGTAGTAGCAGTAGTAGCAGCAGCAGTAGCAGCAGTAGTAGCAGTAGTAGCAGCAGCAGCAGCAGTAGTAGCAGTAGTAGCAGTAGTAGCAGCAGTAGCAGCAGTAGCAGTAGCAGTAGCAGTAGCAGTAGTAGTAGCAGTAGTAGCAGTAGCAGTAGCAGTAGCAGCAGTAGCAGCAGCAGCAGTAGTAGTAGCAGTAGTAGTAACAGTAGCAGTAGTAGCAGTAGCAGTAGTAGCAGTAGCAGTAGTAGTAGTAGCAGTAGCAGCAGCAGCAGCAGTAGTAGCAGTAGTAGCAGTAGTAGCAGCAGTAGCAGCAGTAGCAGTAGCAGTAGCAGTAGCAGTAGCAGTAGTAGCAGTAGCAGTAGCAGTAGCAGCAGCAGCAGTAGTAGTAGCAGTAGTAGTAACAGTAGCAGTAGTAGCAGTAGCAGTAGTAGCAGTAGCAGTAGCAGTAGTATTTTCAGTACTAACCGTCCAGGAGGAAGTCTGCGCACAGGTGGATGTTGATGCTGCTGTGGAGTCCAGAGATAAGTCGATAGAAAACTCTCTTCTCCAAACACAGACCTGGGGAGTAAAGGGTCAAAACAAAAAATTAACTTCTACGCACTTAAAGTACAAAATAAATAAACGATTTCTCCGAGCACTGACCTTCGAGCCAGTTGTAGAATCCTTCTCCTGCCGAACAAAACAAACCGCTTTAAAACATTCATCTTCTTTACGTTTGAAACCGACAGAAACGGACTCACCGTCGTCGTCTCCTGAGCAGAAACACGAGGAAAACTCAGTTATTATCGTTAAAAACATGTTTAAATGTGTGTCGGGACAGACACTGACCTCTGCTGGGCGCCAGAGGGTTCAGCGGCCGATACACGGACCGCGGCCTGCGGGGGAAAAGTGCATTAGTAACCCCCGTACAAGAGGACGCTGCGTTAGAGGGCGGAGTCTCACTTGAAGCAGTTCTCCTCATAGATGCTGTTCCAGACCCTCCAGGCCGGAGGACCTTTGTACCCCGTGAAACGCTCCGGGTTCAGCAGCAGGTCCACGTACTCGGCATCAGGAGACGCATCATCTGCAAACACAGCAGCTGTTTAAGACACACACACAGACACACACACACAGACACACACACAATCTGGCAACATTCATTTATTCATTAAATCAGACTCAACGGGAAACAAGAACTTGTGCAGCAAAAATAGTTTAGTGATGTCATTATTTTCCAGGAAGGTTAGATTTAAGCTACTTTGCATCTGCTTTAATGCTTTTTATTGGCATTTAAGGTCTTTATTTTAGCACAATTTATGATGCTGCAGGTGAACAAGGGAAAAAATAAATCTGTGAAAAATGTCCAAAAATAGATATTTTAATCAACACAACCTAAATAAAGGAAACTGGGTTTACATGTGTGGTTTGATATTGTGTCATATTAGATACAAAGATTTGCTCAGAGGGATTTTTGACTGAACTAGTCATTCGTGAAAAAAGATCTGTAAAAATTCCAATTCCACCTTGTTTTTTGAGTTCGAAGCTCATGAAATCTGTCAGGAACTAGATGTAAAAAGCTCCAGATATCTGGAGACTTCTGGAGCGACTGAAGTGCAGATGTTGTTAAAGAGTGGAATGGAAGTTTAGTTCCTCCTGATGAAGTTCGACTCACCGTCCAGTTCACAGAAATGGTCCTGAGCGTCGTCGTGTCGCGCCCAGTCCTCGAACGCCTCCTTGGTCTGGTTACTGCAGTACACACAAATACATGAAAGTACTGCCTCCTCACTGTGAGCTCAGAGGCCCAGGGAAGTATAAAGGAGGTCCTAAAGCTGTGAAGTCAGACCTGAGCGTGCTGTTGATGGCGCCCAGCTCGTTAGCATGTTCACAATCAGACACGTCTGATTCAACGTTAGCCGCCTGAGAATACTGAGAACACAGAGCAATAAATACTGAGAACACAGAGCATTAAGTACTGAGAACACAGAGCATTAAATACTGAGAACACAGAGCATTAAGTACTGAGAACACAGAGCATTAAATACTGAGAACACAGAGCATTAAGTACTGAGAACACAGAGCATTAAATACTGAGAACACAGAGCATTAAATACTGAGAACACAGAGCATTAAATACTGAGAACACAGAGCATTAAGTACTGAGAACACAGAGCATTAAGTACTGAGAACACAGAGCATTAAGTACTGAGAACACAGAGCATTAAATACTGAGAACACAGAGCATTAAATACTGAGAACACAGAGCATTAAATACTGAGAACACAGAGCATTAAGTACTGAGAACACAGAGCATTAAGTACTGAGAACACAGAGCATTAAGTACTGAGAACACAGAGCATTAAATACTGAGAACACAGAGCATTAAATACTGAGAACACAGAGCATTAAGTACTGAGAACACAGAGCATTAAATACTGAGAACACAGAGCATTAAATACTGAGAACACAGAGCATTAAATACTCAGAACACAGAGCATTAAATACTGAGAACACAGAGCATTAAGTACTGAGAACACAGAGCATTAAATACTGAGAACACAGAGCATTAAGTACTGAGAACACAGAGCATTAAGTACTGAGAACACAGAGCATTAAATACTGAGAACACAGAGTATTAAATACTGAGAACACAGAGTATTAAATACTGAGAACACAGAGTATTAAGTACTGAGAACACAGAGCATTAATGTGGATACCAAACATGTCAGTATTTGTGAATGAATGAGCGTGGGAAAGACCAGGGAGCCACACAGACATGATGGAGTCACTTCCTGGTTAAATCTCCGGCTCAAAACGTCAGAGAATAAACATCTGGGCTGATTTTACTCTGACATAAACCAGGAAAACGATGCAAACAAATGAAGACGCACCTTGTTGTAGTTTCCAGACTTGATTCCAACGGGGACTTTACTCTGGAAAACAACCACAGACATAAGTCAGAACCTTGAGGATGTTTGTAGGTGTGAGTTTAGGGTTAATAACTGCGTGTGTGGAGGTGGGACTTGCCTCAGGGCAGGACTCCACCTGACAGTCTTTAATGGCACAGTGGCTGTCGTCAGGCCAGAAGGGACACGGGCGCTTCAGGTTCACCTACAACACACGGCTGATTAATACCACACAGCGCCATCTACTGCACAGGAGAATAATACAGTCAGTCACCTACAACACACCGCTGATTAATACCACACAGCGCCATCTACTGCTCAGGAGAATAATACAGTCAGAGTCACCTACAACACACGGCTGATTAATACCACACAGCGCCATCTACTGCTCAGGAGAATAATACAGTCAGTCACCTACAACACACCCCTGATTAATACCACACAGCGCCATCTACTGCACAGGAGAATAATACAGTCAGTCACCTACAACACACGGCTGATTAATACCACACAGCGCCATCTACTGCACAGGAGAATAATACAGTCAGAGTCACCTACAACACACGGCTGATTAATACCACACAGCGCCATCTACTGCACAGGAGAATAATACAGTCAGAGTCACCTACAACACACGGCTGATTAATACCACACAGCGCCATCTACTGCACAGGAGAATAATACAGTCAGAGTCACCTACAACACACGGCTGATTAATACCACACAGCGCCATCTACTGCACAGGAGAATAATACAGTCAGTCACCTACAGCGGAATACTTTTCATACACTAACATCCCAAATAAAGATCAGTTTCATTTTGGAAACCTCTTTCAAAATGCCCTCTTCTCCACTGCGTCACACAGGCTCAGGGCACAGAATGCTTTTGGCCTGAGATCCTACTGTGAGGCGGGAGAAGAGGTGGGCAATATGTCGTCTACAACAGTGGTTCACAAAGTATAATCTGTGCAAACTATAAAAAAAAAAAAAGTAAACTGTTTAAACTCACTCGTAAAAAAAAAAAAAAATTTACTATTTATTGTTTTACGTAGTAGTTATGGTGCCGGAGTCAATATTGTTTTGGATTAGTTTTTGTGCAGCACTTTGGAAACGTTCTTGTAGTTTAAATGTGTTGTTTAAAGTGGATTAGCTTGGTTTTCAGGTGAATGATGAGTCAGGGCCTGGCTGGGAATGGCTGCTCTACGAGATATATAATTTATTTTTTATTTACTTAAAGATTTTTTAGGTTAAAAAAAAAGTTGATATGAGTATTTGACCTTTCAGTGACCCAGCAGATGCTTGGGTGGTTAGCATAGCACCTTTACTCACCATGTCGTTTTTTTAGGTTTTCTCCGCTGATTGAACCGTATCCATGGTTACGTATACATTCCATTCCAAAAACCGACCAGAAACTAAAAAACCTGAAGTAGAATGTATCGCCACCGGGAGGGAAAGTAAAGGCGCTAAACTAACCACCGGGTCACTGAAAGGTCAAATACTCACCAATAGCAACGTTTTTATTTTGTACACCTTTAACCTTCTTAAAGGGATATTTCAGGATTTTTAACATAGGGCCTCATTTCCTAGTTATCCAGAGTGTTGTTGATTACAGTCTATAGGTCAGATAGCCCGTTTTGATGCTTTTTTCGAGGGTTTTTTGCTGCGTTTTCATCCTCATTTCTTGTCTCATTTTTGTTGCTTTTTTTCCCCAAGAGGCTTTTAGATTTGGGTAAAGCCAAACTGGAGAAAATGTGCTCGGTTAAGGCGGGGGTTAAAAGGTTAGCCTTTATTCACCAGGAGAACCTCATTTAGTTTATAAACCTCTTTTAAAGAGTGTCTCATATCGGGTTTGCTGTTTGGAAGATTTACACATTTACAATATGGAGTTGATCTCCACGGTTCATCTCCACGGTTAAGTAATGAGGGAAAATGTGTTGTTTGTTTTTCCTTGTCCCTTTGTCGTCCGTTTGTTTGTTTGTTTGCAGAATCAAACGATTGATCCTGTTGTGATTGAGGGAGTGCTAACCTCTGTGCCTCTCTGTCGGACAGGTTTGTGACTGTACCAAAGCGTCAGAGCTACGTAAACGTTCAGGAATGTGGAGAAACGGGACTACACCGTTTTACTCAATCACTGCTCTACAGGAACCGACTTACCTGCTCCTGTTGGTAACACCCAGCCCTGATAAATCCAGCCCTGCTCAGAGACAGGCCTGGTTTAAAAGCAGAAACGTCCACTTCCCGTTTCGGAAACAGGAAGTGGACGTTTCACTTCCTCTGCCCGAGTTTAGAACGTTTTCACACTTTAAACCCGGTCAAAGGTAACGAGCCAGCAGGGGGCAGTGTGTCCGATGTTTGATGGAAACATGGAGCGTCTAAAGTGCAGATGTTAAAGTTTAGTCTCTTTGTCTGCACATGCGCCCTGTGTTTATTTCTATATGTATCAGAAACATCATGAAGAGAGTCTGGGCTGATTTTTACTCTGACAGAGTTAAAGCTATGACGTTACGGAGGAAACTAGACTCAAATCTCAACATTAGTCCCGATTTAGTCCTCGTTCTTACCCTGTAGTATCTGAAGTAGTCCCTGGTTCTTACCCTGTAGTATCTGAAGTAGTCCCTGGTTCTTACCCTGTAGTATCTGAAGTAGTCCCTGGTTCTTACCCTGTAGTATCTGAAGTAGTCCGTGGTTCTGACCCTGTAGTATCTGAAGTAGTCTGTGGTTCTTACCCTGTAGTATCTGAAGTAGTCTGTGGTTCTGACCCTGTAGTATCTGAAGTAGTCTGTGGTTCTTACCCTGTAGTATCTGAAGTAGTCTGTGGTTCTTACCCTGTAGTATCTGAAGTAGTCTGTGGTTCTTACCCTGTAGTATCTGAAGTAGTCTGTGGTTCTTACCCTGTAGTATCTGAAGTAATCTGTGGTTCTGACCCTGTAGTATCTGAAGTAGTCCCTGGTTCTTACCCTGTAGTATCTGAAGTAGTCCGTGGTTCTTACCCTGTAGTATCTGAAGTAGTCTGTGGTTCTTACCCTGTAGTATCTGAAGTAGTCTGTGGTTCTTACCCTGTAGTATCTGAAGTAGTCTGTGGTTCTTACCCTGTAGTATCTGAAGTAGTCTGTGGTTCTTACCCTGTAGTATCTGAAGTAGTCCCTGGTTCTTACCCTGTAGTATCTGAAGTAGTCCCTGGTTCTTACCCTGTAGTATCTGAAGTAGTCCCTGGTTCTTACCCTGTAGTATCTGAAGTAGTCTGTGGTTCTTACCCTGTAGTATCTGAAGTAGTCCCTGGTTCTTACCCTGTAGTATCTGAAGTAGTCTGTGGTTCTTACCCTGAAGTATCTGAAGTAGTCCCTGGTTCTTACCCTGTAGTATCTGAAGTAGTCTGTGGTTCTTACCCTGTAGTATCTGAAGTAGTCCCTGGTTCTTACCCTGTAGTATCTGAAGTAGTCCCTGGTTCTTACCCTGAAGTATCTGAAGTAGTCTGTGGTTCTTACCCTGTAGTATCTGAAGTAGTCCCTGGTTCTTACCCTGTAGTATCTGAAGTAGTCTGTGGTTCTTACCCTGAAGTATCTGAAGTAGTCCCTCTCCGTGAGCTTCTTGATTTTGGGGTAGATTTTAAAGTTGTTGAAGACGTCGATGCTCTCCACGTCACAGAAGCAGTCGTCCAGTTCTCCGGTCAACTGCAATCACCAAAACAAAAACATGATGAACAACAATCCTCCGAGGGCAGGGAGGAGGGCGGGGTTTTTAATTATAACCCGTTTACAAAAGGTATAACGTCAAACGAACACAACCCATTATAAACTACAGGTTGGTGTGACGTCATGTGCACGCACCTACCAGCTGTAACTACGGCTGGATCAGGAACACAAAGAGCTTTGATACTTAACCCCTTAACCCCCGGCCAAGAGAATACCTGTTTAACCCCTTAACCCCCGGCCACATCGGAATCGGTTGTACCGGGGGTTAAGGGGTTATTAAACCTTCACATCTTTAATAAACATTTTCCATTCAAGGTAAGGAAAGAAAATAAGTTGACTTTTTTTTGTGCCGTTTTGTCCAACATTGTGTTAAAAATCTTTCTTAATACAGGTTGAGGCGTTGCACTAAACTACAGGCTGTAACCTTTTAGATTTGGGTAAAGCTGAACTGAAGAAAAAGCGCTTAATCGAGCCCTTTTACTCCAGCGCTTAAATCGAGGTTAAGTTTATTCGAGACAATTATCTTAAATATTTGTAGAGCTATTTTTTATTTCTTCAAAAGTCTCCCAAAGTTCAACAGGTGTAATCTCCCAAAAATAGGTATACCGTGTTTTGTCGCTGTATTTTTGTAGTTTATTCAAAACAATAAACTGCAACAACACAATCTTGCAATCTTATTTCTTGCAAAAGTTATGATCTCCCAGAAGATGCATACGAACGAGCGCCAGCAGCTGTCGACACGAGACACGACTCCTTTCTTTTCGCCTTTTGATTTTGGAATAAAGAATCATTTATGTAAAACTTTATCATCAGGAACAAAAATATCCTCATGAATAGTATTGAATTGCGTCCTTCCTTTTCCATTTATAACTATAGAATTTAAAAACTTGCTGAGGGATTCCTGTTGAGCCAAAAGAGGATTATTTAGCCCACTTAAACCGAAAAAGGCTGTATTTTTCATGACGCGTCACAGTTGGAGCAGATGGAGCCACTCACCTTTGTCCACGGCGTTTCTCCCGTCAGCATCAGCGCGAAAGGCATCAACGCCACGACAACAGCTGCCCGCCACATATCAGCCCCGAAATTAACACAACTTTGCGCTTTCCAGATCAGGTTTGGGAAAGAGTATGCATTTTAGATAAACTGATTTTTTGTGTCCAAGCCAATCAATAATTTTGCTGATTTTTGGTCCTAGAATTCCATGTGGTCCAGCCCTAAATGTATCTCTAATAAAGTCCTAGTTTAGTCCAAATTATGTTAAAGTTTAGTCATTGTTTTATCCGGTTATAATTCCTATTTCATCCTGGTCTCAACTTTGTTTCTCCAGCACTAACTTAGCCTTTGTTTCCCCAAAAATAAACTACAATTTCTTCCTGAATTTGTAGCTACTGCTGTCCTTGTAGTAGTTGTGATATTTGAGCCCGTCTTCCATATGCTCCAGCTGCAGTCTCTCAAACCCCGCCCCCCAGACGCTCCGCCAATCGCGCTGTAGTTTTCTGACAGTGACAACGCACGGGCGACGGCGGGTTAAAGCACTACATCCCCCACAATGCACCCGCGCCGCCGCAGCCAATCACGTTACACCACGCTTATTTACACTTTTAAACCCATTTTCTGCTAAAAACACTTCCAGGAAGGCAGCCGAGCGAACGTGTACGTGTGCACAGTGACGCCGCCGCGTGAAAGTGCTGAGTCTGTTGGTTTTACGGATGAAAGCTAAACATTTCACGGTTAATTTATCTTATTAAAAGAGAGTTTCCCGTGGGACTAGCTAACGTTTGGCATTTCGTCCGTGTCAAATACCACTGCCACCTTCAAAAACTGTTTATAAACGGAATAAAACTAACTCGAACTTACTCCTAATACTTATGTCGTCATTTTAGGTTTATTTTTGGATCCGACGGGAAGAAAAGGTCATTAAACTGATGTGATAACATACTCTTGAACCACACAACGTCTGTATGTTGTATATTTTAACCATATTCCTGTTCCTAATCTTTACCTTATCCACTTTAACAATAAAATCTATATTTATTATCACGATCAGCATTTTGATACAACTAAAATCTCCAAAGAATTGCATTAAACCACCTGCTAACCGTCCCAGCTCGGACGAAATGCCAAACACGTATGGAGTCACTCATTTCCTGTTTTCGTAAACCAATTTCGGGCAAATATTATAATAATTCGGCTAATTTTTTTTGTTTATATTCACAAGGAAATGACGTGTGATTGTTTTATGGTTGTTTTTTGCCGTTTTGTTTGAGATTATTCGGCAAATTCAGAAATACGTGCAGTTTTTTAACGTTAACGTCTCGGAAGGTTCTGGAAAGGTTACCCTGGCAACGGCGACGGCGACAACGGCCCGCGGAATGATGGAGATACTGCGTTTAAACGTGTTAAAAACGAGTTAAAATGAGCTAAAAACGCGGTGCTTGAAGGTGCTCACATGGCAGAAGCAGCTCTGGTCGTCGCTGGTTCGCTGCCCGCTGTGCTGGGTCTGCGGGTTGTTGTCGTTATTGCTCTGGAACCAGCCCCAGCCGCAGCTCCCGATCAGCCAGGACACGAGCAGCACGGCGGTCGCCCGGAGAGTCGCCTTCCACCACCACGACATCATCCTCCAGCGGGGTCAGCGGCCACCACAGCCCGGGGAGGAGGCTCTGAGCGCGGCCACGGGGGGAGGTCAGTCCCGTGGGGGGGACCCGGGGGGGAGGCGGGGAGAGGCGCGGACAGTCCGAGAGAGGCGGTGTTATTACAGACGCGAGTGGTCAGCGACATGAGCGGCGAAACGGCCCCCGAGAGGCGAGGAGCACGGCCCGAGAACAGGCGACATTCCGGGGGAAGTTTGGAGCAGCGGTCGCGGTGGAGAGGAGGCTCCGGTCTGGGCTTCTTCAGCTGGAGCGGAGACGGCGGAGGAGAGGAGCACTGCCACCGTATGGTTATAGTAAGAATTCACCGGGCAAATACAGGAGAGAAGCGTGTGATATGGCCACGAAACTGGGAGTAACTTCAATTAAAACGGCTAAATCATGACGAGAACGAATCTGCTGTGAAACTTAGCATGAGCTAGCAAGCTACATGTTAAAATAGTAAATTAGCAAACTATAATCACGATTGATTTAATAATTGTATTTTTTGGACGTTAGCTTCCTGCTTCTATCGCGATATGCGCGTCACATGAGAATACGGAGTGCGTCGATGCTAGCGAAATGTAGAAATATATTTTTAAAGACTTGCTGACTTGAAATTATTACATATTTTGGGTTCAGTGGTATAGTACGCGCTTTAACCTCTTAACCCTCGCTTTAAAGGTGCATTATGCAACTTTTTATGTGGAAAGAAAAGTTTGTATTTGTTAGTATTTAACCCTGTAGTGACCTAGCAGCTGGTCAGCATGGCGCCTTTACCTCCCGTCACAGTGGTTTCTACAACGCTCCAGGATCCATTGTTTGGAAGGTTTTCACTGCTGACGGAGCCTCTCACCAGAAAACCTACAAAACAACTGATCCTGGAGCGAAGGTAAAATATAAAATAAGGCTTCATGATTTGAAGTGTAAGTTTCAGCTTTATATCAGATGGTTCGGACCCCAGTTTTGAAACCATATGATTCATAATATTTTAGTTTCAGATTGAAACATCCTAAAATGTATGTAAATGATCAAATTTGTCATTTTATCTTGCTAAAATTACACAATAACCATTAAAGCAAAAGTGTGTAACTTTACCTCACTCTCCCCTGCTTTCTCAACAGCAAACGGTATAAAAGTGTAATTTATTACGAAGAATAAAACAGTTACTGTCGACAGGTCTGAGATTAATTCATTTATTTTATTTTCTGTAACAACAACTGCTCCTCTGAGAGTTTATTATTTCTGTCCCAGAAGGATCAAAAGAAGGAGATGGACTAAATATAACGGCTCCACTGAAACACACGGGACAGAAGTCGACTCCAGGTGTGTTTATGACGAGGAAACAACTTTATAATATTATAAGAGAGAGAATAAAGTCGATTATTCATGTAGAACCTCTTGGGCAGAAGCGTTTTTATTTCACTCTGTAATAACTATAACATGAGGGTAAACATGGACCAGGAGTTTATTGAGACTTTAGTGAATCCGAATGTGATTAACCTCTTTGACAGCTCTACTTTTTATACTTATTATACCATTAGCTTTTTTGACCTGTATTTGAACTTAAAGAGTAAAATAGATAAAAGAGAGTCTCCAAATAGAAAAAGCTGACTCGTCTTTAGCTGAATTAAGTCTTATGATTCATCCCTGACTTTATGGAGCTGTTTGTTGTGAGTTGAAATCAGCTGAGCCTCGACACTTCCTGGTTTAGAACTGGCCCCGCCTCCTCTCTGAGTCACATGTCTCTAAAGAACAGGAAGTTGCATTTACTCGAGCCTGTTTCCTCCGTCTGCGCCTCAGTCTCTGGTAAGAACTCTTCTACAGGTCTTTGTATAAACTGTTTAAACTTGTTTCTCTGGACTTCACTGAAGCCAAACAGTTTCTGAGTCTGTTCCTCTGTAGCACACGGCCCTGTAGCTCTGCAACAGTCAGAGGAACTCTTTAATTCCAGGAGGAGGTTTAGTTACTGATTACACTCGGGCTGTTTGTGTTTGTGTGAGAGTCAAACTTACTCCACTTTGTTTGGAATAAGAGAAAATAAAACAGATGTTGAGAGCAGCAGAAACATCTGCAGAGAAGTGTCTCAATAATGTCCAAGTCAGTTTCAAAGCTGCAGACAAACGAATCCTCCAGATGTAAGTCGTCCGGACTAAACCATTAACTGTTTAGGGGTCAGTGACAGTGAGGTTTATTGGTCCTGAAGCCCCAGCAGCTCCAGTTATGAAGAACAAAGCTCCAGATGCTTCAGAAACATCTGTGTGACTTTAGTGAAGCCCAAATATTACAGGTTTAAAGAGTTAAAATGTCATTCAGTCTAATGTGTAATTACAATGTAATAAGGACCAAGTGTCCAGTACCTGTAGGAGCTTTGTATTGTGTTGTTGTGTGTGTGTTGTTGTTGTGTGTATTGTGTTGTTATTGTGTGTGTGTTGTTGTTGTGTGTGTGTTGTTGTTGTGTGTGTGTTGTTGTTGTGTGTATTGTGTTGTTATTGTGTGTGTGTTGTTGTTGTGTGTGTGTTGTTGTTGTGTGTGTGTTGTTGTGTGTGTGTGTTGTTATTGTGTGTGTGTGTGTGTCGTGTTGTTGTGTGTGTGTTGTTGTTGTGTGTGTGTTGTTGTGTGTGTGTGTTGTTATTGTGTGTGTGTGTGTGTCGTGTTGTTGTGTGTGTGTTGTTGTTGTGTGTGTGTTGTTGTGTGTGTGTGTTGTTATTGTGTGTGTGTGTGTGTCGTGTTGTTGTGTGTGTGTTGTTGTGAGGCACATTGAGTTGTCTTGTAAATGAAACGTGTCGTACAAATACATTTGTTTTAAAAAGTGTGATTTCTTTCTGCCAATAAACGACTGTTCTGGATGAAGCCAAGTTCAAAGTAACAGATAAACCTAAATTAAAATACTTTTGTTTTCAAATGAAAGAGACTTTTGTTTCGGGACAGAGCAGCTGGTTTTCAGAGAATTACAACATGTTCTGCGGGACGGCGACGATTATTGGAAATGAGCAGAAATCCTGGCAGGCAAAGAGTTAAGTATTTTCTACAGGAAATACTTTTTCACTGAAGTAATTATTTGACTGAGCTTGACTTGTATTGGAGTAATATTTGAGCAGTACTATCTGAATGGAACCGAGTACTTGGACCAGCTCTGTCATGTATCTGCTGTCCAGCGTTTTCAAGATGGCGACCTGTGACCCTGAGAGCGACACAGGAGTCCCTCAGGGGTGTGTTCTGTCCCCTCTGCTGTCCAGCGTTTTCAAGATGGCGACCTGTGACCCTGAGAGCGACACAAACCTCACGTGGTCATAAAGAGTTCAACATGTTCCAGACTGAGGAGCAGCTGTAGGACCATGTCTGAGAGCTCCACTCTCAGTCGTCCAGCACTGGTTTCATATATATATATATATATATATATATATATATATATATTATTTTTTTTGCTGAAATATAAACAATTATTTATTTATTTATTTATTTTTTTGCACAAATTATCTCGGGGTAATGACATTGGTAGACACAGGAAAAGTTTTTTTTTTTTTTTATATTGCATCAAAAAATATATAATATACAAAGTTTCCAACCCCCATTTCTTTTGTCTGATGTCACTTCCAGGGTTTTGAAAATTCGACTTGGAAACTGACCAGATAGTCCAAGTTATCCTCAGAATTTTGTGTGTATATATATATATATATATATATATATATATATATATATATATATATAATGAGCACTTCTGCATATGTCACTTCCTGTCAGCAGTTTTGTGAAGAAGATGTGTTGCACTGCATGAGGCAAATAGTCACACCAGATACTGACTGGTTCCGAGTCCCCAGACCCCCAATAAAGCAAAAAACTGCACATTTCAGGGTGGCCTTTTATTGTGGGCAGTATAAGGTACACCTGTGCACTAATCATGATGTCAGATCAGCATCTTGATGTGGCACACCTGTGAGGTGGGATGGATCATCTCAGCAGAGCAGAAGTGCTCACTATCACACATTTGGACTGATTTGTGAACGATGTTTGAGAGAAATGGTAATATTGTGGATCTGGAATTTTAGATCTTTAATCCATCTCATGAAAAGTGGAGCAGAAACAAAGGGGTTGCGTTTATATTTTTGTTGAGTGTATATATGTTGGTCTGAAGATATACTAAAGATAGAACCCAAATTGATCAAATAATTGTATTTTATGCCTGAAATATTAGAGATGTATAATGGGGTCATACATTAGTGCATGTGTGTAACTCGTCCCAAATGTTTTTCAGAAATGGCGTCTTCGACTCAGAGCAGCTCTGAGGAGCAGTTCCTGTGCTCCATCTGTCTGGAGGTGTTCTCTGAGCCCGTCTCCACTCCATGTGGACACAACTTCTGCAAACGCTGCATCTCTCAGGCCTGGGACACTAATGAGAGCTGCTTCTGCCCCCTGTGTAAAGAGGTCTTCTCCATCAGACCACAGCTCAAGAAGAACACCTTACTCTCTGAGGTGGTCTCTCAGTGGAAACTAGAAGAAGAACGTCGGTCAAAGCGAGTGTCCAAACCTGTAGAAGTCCAGTGTGACGCCTGCTCTGAGCCCAAACTGAAGGCAGTGAAGTCCTGCCTGGTCTGTCTGACATCGTTCTGTGAGAGCCACCTCCAGCCTCATCTGAGCGCGCCCAGACTGAAGAGACACCAGCTGATGGAGCCTGTGGACGACCTGGAGGACAGGATGTGTCCCACACACGACCGGCCGCTCGAGCTCTACTGCAGAACTGATCAGAAGACCATCTGCATGATGTGTTCGGTCCTGGGGCACAAGAACCACACGTTGGTTCCTCTGAAGGAGGCGTGTGAGCAGGAGAAGGTCTCTCTGCAGCAGACTGTGGCTGAGAACCAGCGTCTGGTGGAGCAGAGGAGGCTGAAGGTCCAGGAGATCACAGCTGCCCTGGAGCTCAGTGAGAGAGAGGCTCAGAGAGAGACACAGCAGATGGTGAAGGTCTTCAGTGACATCATGGAGTCTGTGCAGAGATGTTTGGACCATCACACCAAAGTCATGGAACAAAGTCTTTCTAAACATAAGGAGCGCGCTCAGGCCTTGATCCAACAGCTGCAGCAGGAGATGTGTGAGCTGGAGAAGAGCAGCACTGAGGCCCAGCAGCTCTCACTCTCTACAGACCCCCTCCACTTTCTACAGCGCTGCCCTGCACTGCCCCCTGCTGGCCTGAAGGACTGGAGCAGCGTGAGCTTTGAGCCACAGACGTGTGAGAGCAGTGCGGCCCGAGCTCTGTCTGAGCTGGAGACAAGTCTCTCACAGAAGTTCAACAAAGTCTTTACACAACTTCCTCCAAAGGACCAACTGAGGAGAGTTCAGCAGTTTGCTGTGGACGTCACTCTGGACCCAGACACTGCTCATCCTCATCTGGTTCTGTCTAAAGATCTCAAACAGGTTCACTGTGGTGATGTTTGGAAGAAGCTCCGAAACTCTCCTCAGAGGTTTGATACATATATTATAGTTTTAGGAAAACAGAGTTTCTCTTCAGGCAGGTTCTACTTTGAGGTTCAGGTCAAAGGGAAAACTAAGTGGGATTTGGGAGTCGCCCGAGAGTCCGTCAACAGGAAGGGAGAGATCACTACGAGCCCAAAGGACGGATTCTGGATCATTGCGTTGAGAAACAGAGTTGAGTACAGTGCTTTTACAAAGGCAGGGAAAACCCTTTCTCCACAGAGGCCTCCTCAGAAGGTCGGGGTGTTTGTGGACTATGGAGCAGGTCTGGTCTCCTTTTATGACGTAGATTCTGCAGATCTCCTCTTCTCCTTCACTAACTGCAGCTTCAGGGAGAAACTCTTTCCTTATTTCAGTCCTGGTCTCAATGATGAAGGAACAAACTCAGCTCCTCTGATCATCTCAGCTGTGGAGACAAAGTAATCGACAATAACAGTTTGTAAAGGTCTTAAATACATATGAAACAATACTACATTTATCTTAACATCAGTCAAATCACCTTCAGGGCTTTGACCTGATGTCATTTCAGATCATCACAGGCTGAAAAATCCAATACATTCATGATCTTTACCTTTTCATATTTCAGCCTGCAATCACGTAAACATTTCATCTAATCTAAAGTTAGTAACACAAGGAGACACAATGAACTAAGTGTAATCTGCATATTCAGTCTGTTTCCTTCTGTTCCACCTGATGATGTCACGAGGTGGAGCTCCCCCTAGATGTTCCATGTCCTAATGTGTAAATGAGCCCAGACCTGTTCACCACAACTGCCTCTACAATCCTGCACGAGCTTAATATAGAAGCTGCAGTTCCGCCTAAGACCTGAGGGGGCAGTAGTGAGTATAAAATGATCAACTTGCATCCAGTCTCTTTAAAGTCCACGCAGCTTCACCAAACTCTGATCACTGTCCAGACTGCTCGATGGGTTCTGGGTCATGACGGCCTTATTGTGTTGCTTTGCACTCAATGACTTTTCTTTTACTTCCTGCATTATTTAGTTTTAGTTAAATATGAAATACTAATACTAGGGTGAACAGACGTGTTAGTAAAAGAATCTGTAATATATTTGTTTTGTGTAAAAGTGTGTTTACGTCGTGTCAAAGGTGAATTTCTGCGTCTGTGGAAAGTCTGGATAATGGAGTCGGTTTGCGTGAGTTCGTGAAGGCGCATTCACATTGAACGCGATGAGCGCGTCAGGGGCGAGTGGTCCACATGTTTCCCAGTGGACGCCGGTGGAGCGACGAGGGCGATTTGAACGACAAGAACAGAACGAACGGGCGGAAAAGTGATTCAGCCATTTTGCCTCCACCGCCCTCCTCGCTACAGTTGGACAATCTGAATTCGCGGCGTGTTTTCCGATCAGAAGACTCTTTTGTCCCTTGAGCACAACATGTCTGTGTGTGAACCAGGCCACCGCACATCCTCGACCTCCTACTCGAGACACACCAGACCCTGTTCACGCACACGCTTCGTTACATGTATGTAAACCAGTATGGGACTTATTTAGGGACATGGCTGGATGGGCTCTCAGTGCTTATGTGATGGGGCTGATGCTGCTGTTGACTGTAATGTCCCCTCCCAGACACCGGGGGCAGCGGTTAGCCATGCCGGGCTGCCTTTGAGGCTCCGAGCCGGGCGGAGACTGCAGAGCGGGGCCGTGTGTGACTGAGGCCGAACGTCCGCACTGTCCCCTATATAGTGACTATATACTGGTCACATGTTGTAGGGGGGTCCGAATGTCCAGAGAGAAAGAAAGTAGTGCACTCAAAATTTCCCACAATGCATTCTGAAAAGTAGTGAGCAGCAGCGGTCACTAAACGGGTCAATATAGCCCACAATGCATTGCGAGAGTCGGAGAAGAACGACCGACAGCCACAGGTCTTTGAACTAAACACGACGGAATGAAATCAGCCGTTTCAATCGAGTGTTTGTGTTTATGAATAAATGACTTAGATATAAACGGTTACGGTGAAACATGCTAACGTTAGCTGCTAACCTTTAGCTCGAGCTGTTAAATGACCGATAGCTTCCTCTCAAATAATCTAAGCCATTCATCTCAAATCCATGTTAAATATATCTGACTCGTATTTATCCATAAATAGTCCTGTTTCATGAGTTTGATCTTTATCACAGAAATACTTTATTCCCGGAGTTTAGCGACTTTTAGCCGATGTAGTCGCTCATTCTGCTGGCGCTTCGGACACCGGGCTCTGACCGACTTTCTGCACGTCTTTGAGCGAACGCTGGAGTGATTTATTTTTTTTATATGATAGTTTTAATTTTAATTTAAATGTCAAATAAAACGCCTGTAAAAGTGCCAAAACTGTCATTCTGTTCCATAAAATAAACGTTTGTAACAATAAATAAATTCAGAATCTAAATTCAGATCTGCACGCCGCAGCTCGGAGAAAGTAGTGGCTTCTGTCCGAACAGCCACAGACTCAGTGACTATAGAGTCGACTATAGTGCGGCCTATGTAGGGAATGAGGGGTCAGGGACTAGGGCGGACATTCGGACACAGCCTGAGTGTCCGCTAAAGGCCGGAGGGGAATCCTGGAGATATGAGTTCCAGATGTAGGGAGCCGAAGCATCATGAATAAAAGCTACAGAACGTTTCTAGTGCTGGATCAACGAGCATTAAATAGTCACCTCAACCACAACACAATGAGACACGACCTGGTGTGTGGAAGAACACATGTTGGCCCCTGAACTGTGTGGGCGCAGTAGATTTCCCTGAAGCGATGGAGGTGAATCTACTGTGGCGAACACGGGCGAGGAATCCACGCCACAGAAGCCAGTGACCCTTAAATATTCAAGCCATAAACAGCAGGCTTTAGATGTCACGTCTTCACTGCCATGGCGTTCAGTGTGAATGCGCCGTTAGAGATGTTAGAAGAAAGAGAATGTCTCTGTACGTGGTGTTAACCATCGTCCTTTTGACACATTTGACTTTCTCTGCTTTGGCTTCACGTGTGACAGAACTGACCCTGAAGCCGATCCAACTGAAGAGGTTTTCAAGAGGATTTGGGATTTCTCAGTCTTTGAACAAACTTTTTATTAATGGAACAATCTGTGTAAATGTTAATGATTGTGTTTGGGAGACAAAAGATCAATAAAGTCTTAAAAATATAAAGTCCATGACTGGAAAATGTCTTTTTGACTGAGATTGTGATATTATGAGAGTACAATCAACTTAAATCAATGCAGGAAAGTTAGTCCAGTCAAATCATGAACCGCTTTATTATGTGGATTAGGCCTTTAGTTTAGTTTTGGGTGAAAACTGAAGCAAATCTATGTCCAATCTATGATAAACACATTAGACAAGAATTTCCTCCAGAAAAACATCTTAAGATTCTGAAGCTAAAGGCTCACGTACAATAAATATGACATGAACATGAATAACAAAGACAAACTGTTCTATCGGGCAATGCTTCGGTTAGTGAAGCTTAAACCCAAAGAGTCCGAGGTGTTGGAAGCCGGTCTGAACAGAGGAGTCTTTAACCTGACTCGGTCAGAGAGAAAACGGACTGTTCCAAAGCAAAGGAGCCACTGTGTCTAAGACTGTCTGATCAGAGAACAGAAAACTCTGCTCAGGGGAAAAGAAAAGGTCGAGTTCAGAGACGACGGAGCCGAGCGGCAGCAAGAACAAGAGAACAGTTCAGGACCGAGTGTAGACCCCTGTGGCACCCCAGAGTCATCCGTCATCCCAGCTGCTGTCTGTTAAGGTATGGACACACTATGAGATCTTTCAGACTCAAGAGATTGTATAAAGATCATTGTGCTGTAGATTACTGACATAAACCTGATCAAAATAAATAAACTGTTGCAGGTTTTATGTCATTTTATGTTTTCATATAAAAAAAAGTTATTTTATTCCTAAAAATGCCAAACTTTCACATTTAATCACCAACGGAATCTGAATAATGGACAGAGCCAGGTTTAAATGTTTTGTTTTGTGAAATATTAGTTACAAACAGAGGGATTTAGGATCTGGTTTCATTTTTGAATAGGCGGTTTATTAGTTAAGGAAGTGACATTAGACAAAAGTGGAACATTTATCTTTACTTTTTTTTTTATTATCAATTATAAAAATAGATTTTTTTTCTTCTTTTTCCTTTTTGTAACCACATATCTCGGGGGAGAATCTCTGGGGAACAACTCATGATCTTGCGAGATACATGTCCATGCCCTGGAGACAATCCGTTGTTCTTCTTGGAGAAGCGTTTTGTTCTTGGGTTGATCTTCACGTTTCAGACACAGCACGTTCATCTCTGGGACACAGAATCTTTCTGATCTTCATGATGACTGGACATTTCCATCATTGTTTGAACCAATGACCCTGAACCTTCAGGTGTCTTGGTGGTGGTACGCACTTCCGCTGGTTGACCAATCCCAGCGAGATGGACTCTATATTCGGGCGCCCTCACCTTCAGCCCACCTTTGCTCCTCTGACGTAGCTTAGCTCGGAGATGGAGCTGCTGCAGAGGACCGGCTGATTCGTGTGTGGAGCTTCAATCCACGGGTTGTTCCTGATTTTGAAAATAGAAAGTACATTTTTATAAAGACAAAATAAATTCAACTTTATTTAACCTTTGCTTTGTCTGTTCACTTTCAGAATCGAACCTGTGACCTTTTTCAGCGTGGGAGAAACACATATTTGTGGTTCCTCGGGCCCAGAATCCAAGGTGTTGTTATTAATGATTAGATGAACCAAAGTGAAGCCTCGGCTGCGACACAAGGAGGAACCAGACTGGAGCTTCCAAGGTCATGACATCATCACCTGGGCTTTAAACTGTTTAAAGGTTCAGGAATCTGAAACCTTTGGGTTTGTAAAAAGTTATACAAAACTGTAGAAAATCCTATGGCTCATCCTTCTGGAATTGGACAAATAGAAGTAATTAGTAAAAATCTAAAGACCTAAGTTCCTTGTTTTGAACAGGTGTGTGCGAGCGACACAGTCACACGAGTCTTTACCCACAATGCAGTTTGAGTTGATGCAGTCGCACCTCGGCACTCCCGGCACAGAACTGGTCCGTCCTCATTCTCTGAGTCACATGACTCTAAAGCAGGAAGTTTGTCATTTACAGCAGAGTTCAGTCCAGACTCAGTTTGATCCGCTCCTCAGGATCCGCACGGTCACAGGTAAGAACGTTCTCCATATAAACTCACATCATGGGTTCATTTCTGTGGTTTCATCGGTTCAAACTTTCATCTGTTCGTATCAAAGACTGGAGCTAAACCTAAGGCTCTGCTCTGAGCAAAATCCTCTTAATCAAGTATAATAATAATAATAACTTACACTTGTATTGCGCTTTACAAGCCTGTCTTACCAAGTTTCTCAAAGCGCTGCACTGTCGTCACTATTCATTCACTCCATACTTGGTGGTGGTAAACTACTGTTGTGGCCACAGCTGCCCTGGGGTAGACTGACAGAAGCGAGGCACCCAGTCTGTGCCATCGGCCCCTCAGACCACTCACTCCATTCACAAGTGAAGAAATGTTGTTCTTTATCGTTGTTTTGTTGCACTATGTTCCTTGTACTTTAACTGTGTGGATTTATGGCGTTTACGCTCAGTCCGTTTGAGCAGATCATTAACGGCTCAAATAAACAAATAAACTAAATGTTGTAGATAAAAGTGAACCCTTTGAAACAAACGCCTTTACCCTAAAATACTCATGTAAATGCACTTTTAACGGGACGGGGCTGAACCTTAAAGGCCAGAAAGTTTCTTAAAGAGGGGGTATTATGCTTTTTTCAATCACATAGCCCCAGTCTATAGCACTACAATGATGACGTAACCTTCTGTTGGTCTGTATATGCAGTAAATTAAAATAACTGCCTTGAATAAAATTGCTCTCTCAAAATGGCCGCACTGAACGTCTTGAAATAGGCCTCTGTCTCTTTAAAAAGCTTTCCGACACGCCCCCTTCAGCACACTACTGTGGCATTGAAACAACAACACTGTGCGGGGAGGGGGCTCTGCTGAGCTGAGGAGCAGTGGTTGGGGCTTGGCTGGTGACGAAAGGTCCAGAGGCGTCTCCAGGAGGTGGGGGCGTTCCTAGGAGGACTGAGGCATAGCTACACCTAAAATGGCCGCCGTCTAAGTTTTTACTGATTACTCAAAAATATGTGAATGAGCCGAGGCAACGCTCCAGGCACGTGTTTAATGAGGGAACGACATAATAACAGGATATAAAGCTTGAAGAAGTCCATTTTACATAATACCCCCCTTTAAATAAATTGATCACACTATATTTCCTGTAATCTGATGCTTAAGTCATTATTAGTCTTAAATCTGGTCAAATTAAAGATACAGTAATTGTAAACATCTGTTTTTCTCTTCCTTGTTCCGTGTGTGTTTGTCGTTGCCAGGGTAACGTGGTCGACTGAGTTGTGTTGTGGGAAGAGTAACGGCCATTTATCTGTGCAACAAACAAAACAGCTGGTCAGCCTTGACCCGGGACACCAGCAGGCGAGCAGAGGCTATTTATATATGTAATCAAATAACCAGTTCAAAATGAGTTTAGCTTGATCGACCTCTAACTAAAAACATGTACACCAGTCACTGTCCTGTGAAGAGTTCATCTTGTAAATGAAACAATCGGTTTGTTCAGAAAAAGATTAAACTATTTAAAAACACTAAATGATACAACACTTCAGTGAGCTCTGAGTAAAAGCAAGTGAGTCTTTAATCTGGATTTAAACAGGGACAGGTCCGTGAGAACCTGCAGACTGAGGGGCAGATGTTCCACAGATTAGGACCTGGGCTCGAACCATCTGATTAACCGCAGACTCTGCTGGGGCGATGTACGGTCGAGAACTCAGTCAGATATGACGGAGCGAGACCATGAAGAGCTTTGAAAACAAACATTAACATTTTAAAATCAATCCGGAAACGGACCAGGAGCCAGTGCAGGAGGAGAGGGGTCAGACGGACCACAGAACTGGGACTCGCCATGGCCCTTAGGTACAGTATGGATGCCCTCTGACCCCATGCCCTGTTAAACCATGAAACACCAGGTCACCTCAGAGCTGAAGGTGAACAAAGTGAACGCTGTAATAAAACAGTGTGGACTTTGTTCTGGTGGAAGTGAGAGACTGACCTGCTCTTTCAGACCTGGGGTCGTCTCACTGACCCAGGACAATGACATGATCAGAAGTTTAAACTCGTCTCAAATGTTTTTCAGAAATGGCGTCTTCGACTCAGAGCTCTGAGGAGCAGTTCCTGTGCTCCATCTGTCTGGAGGTGTTCTCTGAGCCCGTCTCCACTCCATGTGGACACAACTTCTGCAAACGCTGCATCTCTCAGACCTGGGACACTAGTGAGAGCTGCTTCTGCCCCCTGTGTAAAGAGGTGTTCTCCATCAGACCACAGCTCAAGACCAACACCTTCATCTCTGAGATGGTCTCTCAGACCAGAATGAAGAGGAAACACTCTATGGACGAACAGCCTTTCTTCAGTGAAGTCCAGTGTGACGCCTGTTCTGAGCCCAAACTGAAGGCAGTGAAGTCCTGCCTGGTCTGTCTGACCTCGTTCTGTGAGAGCCACCTCCAGCCTCATCTGAGCGCGCCCAGACTGAAGAGACACCAGCTGATGGAGCCTGTGGACGACCTGGAGGACAGGATGTGTCCCACACACGACCGGCCGCTCGAGCTCTACTGCAGCTCTGATCAGAAGGCCATTTGCATGATGTGTTCTGTCCTGGAGCACAAGAACCACACGTTGGGTCCTCTGAAGGAGGCGTGTGAGCAGGAGAAGGTCTCTCTGCAGCAGACTGTGGCTGAGAACCAGCGTCTGGTGGAGCAGAGGAGGCTGAAGGTCCAGGAGATCACAGCTGCCCTGGAGCTCAGTGAGAGAGAGGCTCAGAGAGAGACACAGCAGATGGTGAAGGTCTTCAGTGACATCATGGAGTGTGTGCAGAGATGTTTGGACCATCACACCAAAGTCATGGAACAAAGTCTTTCTAAACATAAGGAGCGCGCTCAGGCCTTGATCCAACAGCTGCAGCAGGAGATGTGTGAGCTGGACAAGAGCAGCACTGAGGCCCAGCAGCTCTCACTCTCTACAGACCCCCTCCACTTTCTACAGCGCTGCCCTGCACTGCCCCCTGCTGGCCTGAAGGACTGGAGCAGCGTGAGCTTTAAGCCACAGACGTGTGAGGGCAGCGTGGCCCGAGCTCTGTCTGAGCTGGAGACAAGTCTCTCACAGAAGTTCAACAAAATCTTTACACAACTGCCTCCAAAGGACCAACTGAGGAGAGTTCAGCAGTTTGCTGTGGACGTCACTCTGGACCCAGACACTGCTCATCCTGAGCTGGTTCTGTCTAAAGATCTCAAACAGGTTCATGACACTGATTTGAGGAAGAAGTTCCCAGACTATACCCAGAGGTTTACTAGATGTATTATAGTTTTAGGAAAACAGAGTTTCTCTTCAGGAAGGTTCTACTTTGAGGTTCAGGTCAAAGGGAAAACTAGGTGGGGTTTAGGAGTCGCCCAAGAGTCCGTCAACAGGAAGGGAGAGATCACTCTGAGCCCTGAGGACGGATTCTGGACCATTGGGTTGAGAGACGGAGAATATGAAGCTCTTAAAGACCCTATTGCCCCCCTGTCTCCACAGAGGCCTCCTCAGAAGGTCGGGGTGTTTGTGGACTATGGAGCAGGTCTGGTCTCCTTTTATGACGTAGATTCTGCAGATCTCCTCTACTCCTTCACTGGCTGCTGCTTCAGGGAGAAACTCTTTCCATTATTCAATCCCTGCACCAATGAAGGAGGAACAAACTCAGCTCCTCTGATCATCTCAGCTGTGGAGACGAAGTAATCGACACCAACAGTTTGTGAAGGTCTTAAATATTTTAAGAAATGATCCTAAATGTTTTTAATCTAGCTCTAAACTGTCCTTTTCTCTGGTGTCATCTGCATATTCAGTCTGTCTCCTTCTGTTCCACCTGATGATGTCACGAGGTGGAGCTCCTCTGTGGTGTTAAAGTCCACGCAGCTTCACTGAACTCTTCCTGAAGACTGTGTCCAAACTGCTGGTGTTTCTGAGTCACCACAGCGATTGTTTTGAGCCTCATTTTGTTGCTTTATTTTGTACTGTTAGAGGATTATTGGAGGGGCCCGGAGAGACACGAGTGGAAGGATGGAACCGAGTCTGGATGTCTTAAGTAGAGAGAAGTTTTATTAACACACACATAATAATACAGGCCTGGAGACAGCTGAACAGTCAATACATTGGTTAGGGCATGGACCATTCAGAGTCTGGTTATCTATCCACATGAAGAGCGTTAAATAGTCGTGAGTGCCACGTCGACGATGACCATCCATTCACAGACCGTGTGCCACGTTTACTAGGCCACACGTCATGTTAGAAGGTCGAGGCCGCCGTGTCTGATTCTAACGTACGATATGATAAAAGGATTATGTAAAGGCCGAATTAATCTATGATTCCCTATCATGTACATTTGCTTTTTCAGTTTCAAATATGAAATTCTGAAACAGAAAGAGTTGGACAAAGACGTGAGAAACATCTGTAATGCAGGTGTTTTGAGTCAGACCATGAGGATCTTCTCTGTACATGACGTTAACCATGGTGTTTCTGGACCTTCGAGAGCGACTCGCGTTACATTCTCTGCTTTTGCTGAAGATGTTTTGGGATTTCTCAGTCTTTATACAAACCAGTTATTAAAGCGACGATCTGTAAATGTAAACGATCAATAAACTCTTCAAAACACGAAGCTGATGGAAAACTTTGAGTCTTTCTGACCCAACGCTGAGATGTGGTGATATTGTGAGATGACAGTTTCTCGCTTAAATCAATGCAGGAAAGTCAGCCCAGTAAAAATAGTCCCTTTATTATGTGGATTAGACGAAATGTAACGCTTTAAAGTCAACATTAGACAAACAAATATAATCATTTAAATTGTACTTAAACTTGTGGAATTAAAGCTAAGGTTCACGTGCAATAAATACGACAGGAAATAAAATATAACACCGGGTAACAAAAAAGTATGTTTTGAAAATAGTCCAGGGTTTTCCAGCTGAATTAGACTCATGTTGATGCTCTGAGTCCGAAAAGGACCTTGGTTTTGCTCAATCAGGTCAGGATGTTTTGCTACAGAAATGCTTTAAAAATCGATTTTGCGTCAAAAACTAATTTCTGCGGATCATCAGCTGAGAAACCCTGGACGTTTTTTCCGTTTTCCTCAAGAAATAAAAGTCAGCGTATCCAAAGTCATTCAGTTTTTATTTACTCCGTCAAATTTGTTAAGCAGAATTCATAATAACGTAGTCATACGTAATCCGTAACACTATGGCTGGATCTCAAAACGTTGACCTGATGGAGCAAAATGCACGTGATGTTCGGACTCAGAACACCAACATTAGTCTGAATCAGTTGAGAAACCCCTGACCATTTTTTGGCTGTCACCTTGTGTTATAGACGAGACTCTGACTTTGTATCTTTCACCCATTTCCCGTCCTGCAGACTCACTGAGCTCCGGCTAATCTGCCTAAACAAATACAATCTGTCTGAACCGCAGCAGGTCTGTGAAGAGGAACGGTCCAAGATTCATCCTGATCGTTTGAGCGTCTGATCTGCAGCTACAGGAGACAGTTACTGCTGCAAAAGAAGAATCAGCAGATGTTTCATACGAGGGTTCACTTACTTATTCCATGCATGTTGTGAATGTCTCAGGTCTTTCTGAAAAATATCTTGATAAACTTGTGAATAATTTTTTCCATTGATGATGTCACGTTGTCCAGGCCCTGATGCTCCTGCTCCAGACTCCACAGTGAGGAGAGGGTTTAGATGTTGGTGCTGATCCATTTGTCCTCCTCACATGATGTTGTGTGTTCCTCCCAAACTATTCAGCTTTGGGTTAATCAGTCCACAGTATATTTTTCCAGTTGTTCTGCGGAGCATCGAAGAGCTCTTTCAGAAACCAAAGCTGAATAGTTTGGGAGGAACACACAACGTCACGTGAGGAGGACAAATGGATCAGCACCAACATCTAAACCCTCTCCTCACTGTGGAGTCTGGAGCAGGAGCATCAGGGCCTGGACAACGTCACATCATCAATGGAAAAATAATTCACAAGTTTATCAAGATATTTTTCAGAAAGACCTGAGACATTCACAACATGCATGGAATAAGTAAGTGAACCCCTGTATTAAACATCTGCTGATTCTTCTTTTGCAGCAGTAACTGTCTCCTGTCGCTGCAGATCAGACGCTCACACGATCAGGATGAATCTCGGACCGTTCCTCTTCACAGACCTGCTGCGGTTCAGCCAGAGTCCTGGGTTCACTTACTTTTTCCTCCCTGTCCTGTGAATGTTTACATGTTACGGCCAAAACAAACATGACAAAATGTAAATGTTTGGGTGGTGTTAGTTTAAGCAGACGCGGTTTATTCATGATTCATGATTTTGATGAAGATCAGACACATTTTATTTTATGTCGATGAGAAATTAGTCAAACTAAATCGTCTATGCATATTTAAAGTAGAAAGTCTGATATTTATCTTTTAAATGGAGTAAAAGGAAAAGTTCTCATTCCATGTTTATTTGAAGGCCTGAGTTTATTCAGTCCACAGTGATCACACACTTTCACACATTAGGACACGGAGGAGAGCGCCCTCTAGTGTTTCAGATCCTGCACATTCAGGAAAGAGAAGCTCCTGCTGTCGATTACGACAGAAATATGAGGAAAATGTTTTCATAGAAAAATATAAAATGTTATAAAATTGGC
>CM038349.1:2627500-2750000 GCA_021464625.1 Proterorhinus semilunaris
CTCCTCCGACACAGGGGGAGGGGCTTTAGGGATCGATGATGTCACGGGGGGAGGGGCTTTAGGGGTCGATAATGTCACGGGGGGAGGGGCTTTAGGGGTTGATGATGTCACATGGGGAGGGGCTTTAGGGGTCGATGATGTCACAGCGGGAGGAGCTTTAGGGGCCGATGATGTCACAGCGGGAGGGGCTTTAGGGGCCGATGATGTCACAGCGGGAGGGGCTTTAGGGGCCGATGATGTCACAGGGGGAGGGGCTCTCCGGGAGGGCGTGGTCTGTTTACGGCCTGATGACGTCGCCTTCTCTCTCTTCGTGGCTAAAACAGAAAACATCAGCGTTTAGGTTAAGTTCTTCTGACTGACTCTTCTCTCCCTCCTGAACTACGTCCCGGCTCAGGCCACATGGGAATCTGGTTGAGCAGGAGGAACGGAATGGCGGGTTCTGGATGCATGTGCAAAGTCTCTCTCGTCAGAACACTTCCCGTGGCAGAAGAGGAAAAAGTCCTCCATGAACATGAACGCCGGCGCTGGGATGAAGATTTTGGACCTGGTTTAGTTTTGGAATAAACTAGTTATTAGTGAAATCTGTAAAAAAACAAACAAAGGAAATGCCCATATTTGGATCACAGCGGCACCTGGGTCGCAGCCTTTCCTGCTACACGTGGATACCAAACATGTATTGGGGAAGGTTACCTCCGGGGCTGTAGCTGCTGCTGGAGGCCGGAGCCGCTGACATCATCCAGGCCGGGAGCACTCGGGGCCGGATCGGGGTCTGGACCTGGTCTGGACTCGGGTCTGGACTCGGGTCTGGACTCTGGAAGAAAAGACACAACTGTAGATCCAGGTCTGGACCTGGTCTGGACTCAGGTCTGGACTCAGGACTCGGCACTGAGGCTGAAAATAAATCACGTTCTGTTGCTTAAAAATGTTATTCTGCTCGTAGTGAACAACTATAATCATTTTAAACGTAAACCTTTCTGGGAGTTTCCTCCTCGGCCTGTGGTTGGAGGGTTTTCCGAGAGGGCGGGGTCCGCGTCTGCTCTGGACCAATGGGAGCAGAGATCTCTGGTCCTGGCTCCTCCTCCTCAAACGTCTGGCTGTTCCTGAGGACGAGACGAGGATTTCACTGAAGCAGAAAGAGCTAATGTTTGTGTCGGGTAAATAATGTTCCACAAACAAAGATGGAGATGTTCCTCATGCTTAAGGCGGGACGCTGCAGGGGAACCGGGGAAGATGCTATTTAAGCGACTAAATGTAAATAATGGACAGAGCCAGGGTTCTCCAGCACGTGTGGGTTCATCTGCTGTTCTAATTGTTCTAGATGCTTTTACATCAGTCCTGGACACAGACTCTACAGGAGGAGTGAGGGGCGTCTCCGGCCGGGCTGCTCATTATTACCGGACATTAAATTATTGAATGAATTATCAACAAGAATAAACCTACATTTAACCACAGATGGTTCACTAGATTCAGGATTCAGTTCAGGATTTCACGCAGAACCAATTGGACGTTCTCAGAAGAACTCGTGCTGCAAACTCGATAAATAATTAAACATAATCATCTTTGTATTAAGAATTGAACTCCTGTCAGGAAATAAATGCTGTTGCTCTGACACTCGGGTATTTTCTGCCACAGAAATATAACACGATTAAAACACAGTCAGTCTCTTTTTACTTGCAGGGGGAGCAAGAAATGGACTCCAGGCGGCTCCTGTAGACCCAAAGTGAGATGATCCAACAGATGATCACAGCTCTTCAACAGGACGTGGTCATTACAACCGTCAAACCTGCACACGATCGAGCTAAAGGATAACCTCATGTACAGAATGAACGACCCCCCCTCTGGCTCAGCCGATCAGTCCTTTGACGACGTGACTGCCCCCTACTGGAGTGAAGCTGGCCATGGCGAGATGTTTGGAGATAAACCATTAACTCTTAGTTTGGAAGCTCTGCGGGACAAGGAAACCTTTATATCCAGGGCAGAGTGCTTTGCTACGCTGTAACTATGAGCGAGACAATATATCGATTTTCTGATATATCACGATATTTTACGGCACGATACGATACCGACTTTTTATTGCGATATCGATACTTTTGATGATGTCATGCATGTTAATGAGGCAGCAGGGCTCCACCGTTTTCACAGTCAATAGAGGCCAATAATGATCAAGATTCAGTCAGACCAGCAGGGGGCAGCACTACAGTTTTAAGCACTTGGACCAAACACTGTCACACAAATGACTTTTAATGATAGTTTTTTTATAATTATAAAGCAGATACATTCGGGGTTGATTTATTACTTTTTAAACAGGACTGTGGTTTCTTGTTTATTTAAATGTAAATAAGTCGCTGACAGATCTATGACCCCGTGTGTAAGTCGGGGATCATTTATTAAAGTGGTACAAATCACATGAAAACAAATGTAAATGAATAATATGTTAAAATAAAGGTTAAAAGTAGCTTGTTATTTTTTAAATCGTGATGTATCGTTGGTTATTTTTGTGCAGTATATCGATTATCGCAGTATCGGCGTATCGTGAGATGATCGGTATCGTGAGATGATCAGTATCGTGAGATGATCGGTATCGTGAGATGATCGGTATCGTGAGATGATCGGTATCGTGAGATGATCGGTATCGTGAGCCATGTATCGCGTATCGAATCGTGAGGTCCCAGAGGTTCCCACTCGTAGCTGTAACTTTGCTCAAACAGAAGTACGTTTCTCATTTAGCTCCAAAGTCATTGAGGATTGAAATAAACAAAGTTCATGCGTCAAACACGACCTTAGGACCGATTCAATGTTTTAATCGATATCGGGCAATTCAAAGGAAAATCAAACACCAGCGATTAATTAAATTCAGCCCTAATTAAAAAAGAACTCTGACGAGAGAAAGACACAAGCGCCGCTCCAAACCCCAACACTGCTCACCGGGAACATCAGGATGACCCTCGCGCCTCAGGAGCAAAATGAATGCAGTGGAATATTACTCTATTACGGGTTTATCGAATCATATAATCACATTCATTGGCTCTTAAATGGTTTTATGAACGTAAATGCTCCTGTAGCCGAGAAAACAGAGATGGCGCTTTGAACAGCCGTAAAGAGGAAATCTCTCTTTTTGATGGAAATGAACTTTTTTCTAATATTTAGGCGTTTTGTTCCGACTCTGTTTCAATATCGTACGAAGCATTTTTTTCCTTTTTTCTCCAGACTTTTTCTTATTGGCCTTTTATCACTAAATAGCCCCGAGATCATTATTTAAATGTGTCGTTTGTGAGTTTGTTTTTGATGTCGGGCTTTTCACTCAGAATTCAGTTTCTCCGAGGACGACGAACGCTCAGCCTAAAGTTAAGAAAGTGTCAGAGATGAACCAAAAAGCTCCACATGAGACGATAAAGATCAGCTGGTTTCAGGAGTCGGGGCTGAAGTCCAGAAGCTCGTCTTGAACACAGATTCTCAGGTGAACAAAGCAATGAAGCAGATGTTACCGTGGAGTTCCCGCCGGATCCTGGTCTCTCTCCGGTTCTTCCTGGTCCAGCTCCTGGCCTTGGTCCGGTCCCTGGTCCAGCCCCTGGTCCAGCCCGTCCTCTGGCTCCTCCCCTCCCGTGAGCCTGTAGCAGAACTGTCCCGGCAGCAGAGACAGCGTGTCCCCCGGCTGAAGCTCCGCCCACTGGTCCCGGGTCAGAGGACGAGGAGCGGCGTCTGGGCCGGACTGGAGGAAGACCGGGTTCACGTGGGTCTGAGGTCAGAGGTCAGAGAGGAGACGTTTAGCGAGTCCGCGAGGAAAGCAGAACGGTCTCGCTGTCGGACACTCACAGATTTGAGGCGCAGTCGGCCATCTTTGTTCTGCAGCAGAGCGTGACGCCTCGACACGCGTTTATCGCTGATCTGGAACGTCAAACGTCCTCAACTCCGGATAACAACTTCATTACATTTACATTTAATCCACAAATACATAAAACGATATAATGTCGATCAATCCCATTATTTTAAGAGAAACTAGATCTATTATTGCCTGACCGATAAATCGAGCCGATATTTGGGTCTTTTACAATATTAGCCATCGGCCGATCTAACGAAATAAAAGGCCGATGTGACAGAGACTTCCTCAGTCAGAGCTTTAGCTTTAGCGGTAATGACGTTTGTACAAAGGACGTGTGTGGTTCTCACCCCGAGCAGCGGCCCGCGGCCCAGGACGGTCTCTCCCAGAGGAACAGGGACCGCGGCTCCTCCGGACACGGGCAGCAGCTCCAAGCCCGACATCAGGCTCCGAGGCTGGGGTCGGTCTGAGCGAGAGGCCCCTGGAGAGAGAGAGAACCAGGACTGAACCGGGACTGAACCAGGACTGACCCAGGACTGAACCGGGACTGAACGGGGACTGAACCGGGACTGAACCGGGGCTGAAGCTACAGGTCACTAAAATGTTCAGATATTTTCGTCGACTAAAATACGACTCAATAAAAGAGACTAAAATCTTCCAAACTTCAATGACAGTGTGAAAAGCCTCAGATGATTGAAATCCTCGGCCAAAGGAACCGCTCTGAGCTTTGTTCATGTGGAGAAGCTCCATGAAGCCGAGGAGCTGATTAAATATGATTAGAATAAATATCATTAATGCAAAGTCTGAAAAAGAGTCGACTAGTCAAAATGTTCGTCAAAAGACTGAAACTAAACGATCGTCTCTAAACCCACGCCTGAACCGAGCACTTTTTCTCCAGTTTGGCTTTACCCAAATCTAAAAGCTTACCCTAGCCTATAGGCTGTAAACTCCAGTCAACGAGCTTTTAGATTTGGGTAAAGCGGAACTGGAGAAAAGGCGCTCGGTTAAGGCGGGGGGTAAGAGGTTAACTCCACTTTGCCTGGACTTGTCGGCGCTTGTTCTGAGTGGATATAGATACAGCATAGAGATCAGTGGCTCCTGCAGAACGCACGCGGAATGACTTTAAATGACTATAAACATGTTAAAATAAATAAAATAAAATAGTACAAACCTTGAATCCAGTCTGTTCCTGACTTTATGAATGGCAGCGAGGAAACGGGCGACAAGTTTGAATTTATAAATAAAACATCCGTGGAATTCAACTAAACTCTCCTTATCTTTTGTATTTGAAGATTGAAGTTAAAATTAGTGGATTGTTTTCATTAAAACGTCCCAACTCTGCAAAATACGGTTAAAATCGTTCAGAAACATCACGCTGCTGCAGAGCCGTTCAAAACATCCGGATTGGCGGCCACACGGAGCACGCGCAGGATACGCCCAGTTCATTTTAATTTTCTCTAATTAATTACACGATATTTATTTATTAGTTATTGTTCATTAATAGTCTTTTGTGTGAAGGAAAATAACAGTTACGTAACTTTTTATTTCATTTCGATTTGTGATTTCGTGTTTTGTTTTAAGTCCGCAGCGCATGCGCAGACAGCACTACGCCAGGAAACTATTTTAATATCCTCTAAAAAAAATTAACACTATTTATTTATTTATTTATTTATAGGTTATTGTTCATTAAGAGTCTTTTGTGTGAAGGAAAACAATAATTACGTAACTTTTTATTTAATTTCGATTTGTGATTTCGTGTTTTGTTTTAAGTCTGCAGCGCATGCGCAGACAGCACTACGCCAGGAAACTATTGTAATATCCTCTAAAAAAAATTAAACACTATTTATTTATTTATAGGCTATTGTTCATTAAGAGTCTTTTGTGTGAAGTAAAATAATAATTATGTAACTTTATTTTATTTTATTTCATCTTGTGACGTCGTGTTTTGTTTTGACTCGGCGGCGCATGCGCAGTGAGTGTAAACAAAGAGCCGTTTAAAGGGCCGCTGTCAGACGGTAGGACTCGCTTAATAACGCCTTTATTACGGTTTATTCCTCTCGTTTTTGCTAAATACACACGCACACCGCGGGATTAGATGGATTTACAACAGGAAACCATAATGATTGTTGTAAAAATGTGATTAGATTGAGTGTTTTTTGAGCGTGTTGTTTCGGGGCGGGGACACGGAGTTGTTTACGATTATTTACGCATGTTTTTTACAATGATTAATTTACAGTTTTCATGGTGTGATAAAAAAAACAACCTTATTCCGCGTGTCTGTCTGTGGTGATAATATTCAACTTGATTCACGTTAGAGGGTTAGTTTATACGCCACACTTTTCCTCATTGGGTGACTGAGATTGGTAAATGTTTTGCCCCCGCCTGAACCGAGCGCGCTCTCTCCAGTCTGGCTTTACCCAAATCTAAAAGCTCCTTGAAAAAAGCGCAACAAAAAATGTGACAAAAACATCATGGAAAAGTGACACAGGTGCAACAAACAGGACAAAAAAAAGGAATGGAAAAAAAGCCACAAGAAAGTGACAAAACAACAACACAGCAGCAACTAAAGAGCAACAATAACACAACAAAAAAGTGACAAAAACGCAGAACTGGAGAAAATGCACTCGGTAAAAACAAACAAAACTTAAAACGTATCGTAAAGGTTTGTTTGTTTATTTAGATCCCCATTAGCTACTGAAGTAAAGCAGTAGCTATTCTTCCTGGGGTCTTAAACATTATACACACATATATACAAGGAACATGACAATACAACATAACATGTACACACATAATATATACATATACATATACCCATACACGCATATAAACATACACACACACATGCACATACAAACATGCATCCATAACTAACATAACAATACAGTATAAGCTCTTCTACACAATATTGCCGCCCTCTCAGGATTATATATACAAAATATAAATAAAATAAAGTTACTATAGCTCGTTATAAAGTCATTATTAATTGCATAAATATTACAGTTACTGCAAAGTAAATAAATACAGTCCAAGTCTTTTGGAAAAACGGACATTGTGAATCTCTGAGACCATAGCCCGAGAACGCGATGTTCTGAAGCAGATGTTCCACAGGCAGGAAACAAGAACCGGCCTTCGCTTGATGGGCGAGTGGAATAATGATGAATGTCACTAAAAAAAGTCAATTTATTATAAATAATTTCAGGTGCTTTTGAAGTAATTGTATTTTTTAGGAATTTAATAAGAGAATAATTAATTCTGCTTCTTACGTGCAGCCAAGGTCAATTTTACAAATGCTTTCCCTGATTTTGTTAAATCTCAGCCGTGTTTTGGGACTTTGTTTTGACACAATCTGATGAAAAAAACGAATTCCTCTAATTAATGGAACGTACTGTGTGTGTTTAACCTCTTAGCCCCCGCCTGAACCGAGGGCATTTTCTCCCGTTCAGTTTTACCCAAATATAAAAGCCCCTCGACTGAAGAGCAACAGTGTTTTGCGTTTTTGCCCTTGTATCCGTTGCTGTTTGGATGCATCTTTTTAAGCTTTTAGATTTGGGTAAAGCCGAACTGGAGAAAATGCGCTCGGGTCAAGAGGTTGAATCCGTTTTCCATGGTTTACAGGTGTCTCTGTGGAGCCGTGATGCAGCAGCACGTCCAGGGCCCCCTCAGCTCTTCAGACGGGCGTGACACAGGGGCCCCCAGCCTTAAGCGCCACAGTGACCCGCCCTGTGGCTGTGACACCGAGGGCCGCTGGGACTGGAACCCCTCAGACTTCTCCCGGAGCCTTCCCGCTGAGATGAGTGAGCAGATCTTCCTCCAGCTGGACCCTGGGAGCCTGTGCTGTGCGGCTCAGACCTGCAGACGCTGGCACCGCCTCATCCACAGCAGCGAGGCCGTGTGGAGGGGCCAGTGTCTGCTCCTGAGGGCCCACTGCCAACGCGAGCTGGAGCAGGACCGGGGCCACGGCTTCTCCTGGAAGGTACGGCCGTCACAAACCATCGTGAAGGAAACACTTACGGGGAGAAGCTGCAGGAGAAACAGGAGGAGAAACAGGAGGAGAAATGAGTTTTCTGTCATTGAGTGTAAAAATCACCCACGTTATCAATATGTTCAGAGCAGGTTTAAAGCAGTAACGTGTTGACCTTAATAAATCCTCTCCCTCTGGGGGGAATACAAGTGTTAATGGGATGACTTTCATCGCCCCCTGGTGTCTCTGGCCAGAAAACCACATTCGCAACTTGACTGCCACCGGACCGGAGCCACCAATACACACTAATAGAATCAGAAAGAAGAAGCTAACAGGCTAACGGGCAAAGCTAAGTGCGGGCTAGCGCCACTTAAACAGTATTTACAGCCAAGTTTGAGTGAAATAAATGACCTCCATTGTGTAACTGGATGAACGAGATCCCTCTGTCCCTTTGTCTTTTCTGTCAGCGTAGGATTTACTCTCACGGACGATTAATGAGTAAAACACAACATGCTACGACACCTGCAGTGGCGCTAATGGCCTCTAGGGGCACGAGTTACTTAGTACTGCTTTAAATGTGTGGTTTTATTTTGTGACATATTATTAAAAAGATTTGGAGAATTTTTTGAGTTAGTTATTAGTGAAAACAAAAAGCCTTTTCCCTCTGACGCTAAAACTAATATGCGAAGGAGAAATCCGTCTAATTTCAACATTACATAAAAAAATCTATGTTTTCATCTCCAGCGTCTCAACGTTAATAAGTAAAAGAAAACAGCCCAAACTCGCTCTTTATGATGCTCCCTGGTCTTTCCCACGCTCCTTCATTCACAAATACTGACCTGTTTGGTATCCACGTGTAGCAGGAAAGGCCGAGGTGACGCAGTAATGGGAGACTCTCCACTCACTTGGGAGGATCTGACTCAGATTCATGACGCCGTGTTTTCCAGGTGACTCTGGCGAGGAACTACACTCGCAGTCGTCTCAAACGCGATTGGCTGAGAGGGCGCTTCAGCTGCGTGCGGTCGGCCAATGAGCTGCGAGACGTGCGGATGGTGCCGCTGGACGCCGAGTCGTGGGGGGAGATCCTACAGGCGGAGCTGGAGCGCTGACGCCGGGCTCTTTAAATCTAATATATGCAAGGACAGACCGCTGTAAATACCTTTTATATCCTTTTATATCGACTATAATGTAACGCAATAATGTATGTGGAATATGAATGTAAGGTTCATGTGTTATTGGGCTGAACTACATGTGACGTCATGAGAACATCCATCTTCTTCTGTTCTTCTTCAACTGTCCCTCGGTCACGTTCACATTATGGACGTGTATTGCAGTCGGAGCAGGAGCCGATACGACTCTACGGGAGGGAAACAGATTCTGAAAGAAATGTCCAAATGTTTCCCTGATCATGATTTGACATTATTCTTATTATCACGCTCATGTTTCTGACGCCTTCATGAGGAAATAAACAGACCTCAGTTCATCTGAAGAGACGACTTTGAACTTTGGGACCGTTTTTGTTTCACGGGAATCGGCCTCAGGAATTACTGCAACAAACTGAGACTAGAACTCTGCATAAAGACCGTGGTTACCATGGTTACGCCAGTGGTGACGTCACGGCTCTACTTCCGGGTCGGCAGACGTGCGAGAAACTACTAAAAACTCTTTAATACCACCATCAATATTCCTGAAACTCAACAGAGTTACTGATACGGATTTCTCCCATCAGCCAAAAATGCCGAACCTAGAAAAGTAGGGTCAGCTATATCGGGGTTAGCCGAGAAAAATGCTATCGGCGGCGCAGCAGCTACGCTAACCCCGGAAGCAGCGACTTTAGTAAATATTCCTTTTTTAGCCGTAGGTTTTTGGCTAATGGGTCTGAGAGATAAGTAGCTTCAGTAACTTTCAGAAATATTGATGCTTGTTTTTAGGAGTTTTTAATGTTTATTTCTCGCATATTTGTTCGTCTCCAGGACCCGGAAGCAGAAGTCATGAAGTCACATGAACGCAAACTATTTGACTTTATAACTTATTTGATTTGCCCGTTCATTCAGGTTCGATTTCGATTCACATAGAATTTGAGCTGGAGCAGAAACTCTTGTTTTGTATTATGTGCTTAATGTGAACGTGTTGGTGTAAAACTAGAGTTATACTTTTGTTAAGATAAAGAGAAAATCTGTCATATACTTCTGAGTAATTATATTTTTGAAAAATATATTTCTAATAAAATCCTCCCCCTCGGGATGGAACTAAACTCTGCATTGTCCTTATGGAAACTGAAAGTATTTCATCTGCACTCTTGATACATGTTTATGTTTTATTGATTTGATCTGTTTTCTTGTACTTTTATGCAACTGTGAAGCACTTTGAACGGCCTTGTGCTCTACAAATAAACTCGCCTTCCAGAGAGTGAAATCTAAATACATATATCTGCTGAAGAAACGTATGTAGACAGTTAGCATTTCAGCGACACCCAAATCTAATGAGACATAAACAAGGATGAAAAGATGATGAGAACGTGACAAAAATCAGACAAAAGAATTGTCTAGAACATGAGGAAAACTCTTAGATCACTGTAGTTCGAACTGGAGAACATGTGTTTGGTCATGAGGGGGTAAGAGGTTAATCAAATACAGTTAAAGGTTCACTCTGCAACTTTTCATATAAACACATGTGGGTGAGTGCTTTGCTTTACTTTCTAATCTTCATCTGATGAGACGTTAATGATAAAGAAAGCACAGTTTTATTGACGGTTTCATTCAGCTGCAGCTCCGAGCTCTTATGAACCGAGTGCATTTTCTCAGGTTCGGCTTTACCCAAATCTAAAAACCTCTGGACTGGAGGGCAACAGTGTAACGCCTCATTTGAAAGCTAAGGCCTACAAAACTGATCCTAACTTTTGTGTCGCGTTGTTGCCACTTTTTTGTTTGCGTTTTCGTCCTCGTTTCCGTTGTTATATTGACGCTTTTTTTCCCAAAGAAGCTTTTAGATTTGGGTAAAGCCAAACTGGACAAAATGTGCTCGGTTCAGGTGGGAGTTAAGAAGTTGAAATTAAAAAATCTTCAAAATTCTCTCTTCCACTTTGCGGTTTGTGAGCGACTTCCTGTTTTATTTTGAAGCCCGGAAGTCGGTCTAATCTCCGCGCAAACTTCACACTTTCCTCCGCAGCCTCCTCCATCAGCCCCGGACCAGAGCGCGACCAAACCCCGAGGAAAGCGCCCTCCTCCCGGGACACAGCCGCAGACCCAGCCCCTGAGCCCCCACAGCGGGACCGAACCGAGCCTAGACCGGGACTAAACCGGGCCTAACGGGATGGAAGGCGACGGCGTGCCCCCGCTCGTGGACATCTCCATCGCGCTGAGGCTGCAGCCGAACGACGGGCCCGTGTTCTTCAAGGTGGACGGGACGAGGTTCGGTCAAGGCCGGACCATCAAGCTCCTGACCGGGTCCAAGTACCGCGTGGAGGTGGTGATGAAGCCCGGCTGCGTGGAGGCGACGTGAGTAACGAGAGAACCGACAAAAAGACCGACTTACTCCCGGACAGCAGCAGCGGGAGGGGGTTTACTCCATAACCAGGAGGGAGCGGTATTTGTGCAAACATCAGATATAACGCATCATGTGCTGCAAACATCTGCATCTGCATCTGCATCTGCATCTGCAGCGCTTTGTTGTTCAAGAAGAGAGTCCTGAACAGACTAGAAAAAACCTCTTTCCACATTTATTTTCCCCTCTTTATTTTTTTATTTTTTGCAGTTTGTTCTCAATTGTGCTCCGATTATTTTTCCCAATTTTTTCTATATTTCTTTTACTATTTTTCCAACATTGCGTCCCAATTGTTTAGCCATTTTATATATATTTCCTCCAAATTTTTTCTCACATGTTCCCCAAATTTTCTTCAATTTTTTCTTACATTTTTCCTAAATATTTTCCCTACTGTAGTAAATTTTTTCTCGATTTATAAACCCCCTATTTTTCCATTTTATCTATATTGTGTCCCAGTATTTGCCCTATGTTCTGCCCTCCAGCAGTTCCTCGTGGTCCTGTAGACCTCACACGGCGCTGGTCAGTCGTGATGTATTCCGTTTTAAACATAAAGCACAAATGGAATACCCGTGTCCGTGCAGCTGCTCCAGCGGTGGGTCAGTGAAGATCCTTTAAAAGAAGGGAATGTTCTCCTGGTCTGTCGGTGACTCAGGCGGAAGGTGATGCTTCTGCTCCGGTTACAGGGGGCGGGGCCAGAGCGCCGGCGCATGTTACAGGTTTCGGTATTTGTGAGGTTTGGTTATAGTGTGTTTACACTGGAGTAACCTGGTTATTAGGAATATACTGGTTATGACAATATGACGTTTACACCAGGATACTGTTATCCCTGTACTTTACTGTACTTTACTGTACTTTACTGTAGTTTACTGTACTTTACTGTAGTGTACTTTACTGTACTTTACTGTACTTTACTGTAGTTTACTGTACTTTACTGTAGTGTACTTTACTGTAGTTTACTGTACTTTACTGTGCTTTACTGTAGTGTACTTTACTGTAGTTTACTGTACTTTACTGTACTTTACTGTACTTTACTGTTTACTGTAGTTTACTTTAGTTTACTGTACTTTACTGTTTACTGTACTTTACTGTACTTTACTGTACTTTACTGTAGTGTACTTTACTGTACTTTACTGTACTTTACTGTACTTTACTGTTTACTGTACTTTACTGTAGTTTACTGTAGTGTACTTTACTGTACTTTACTGTTTACTGTACCTTACTGTACTTTACTGTAGTTTACTGTACTTTACTGTAGTGTACTTTACTGTAGTTTACTGTACTTTACTGTAGTTTACTGTACTTTACTGTTTACTGTACCTTACTGTACTTTACTGTAGTTTACTGTACTTTACTGTTTACTGTAGTTTACTTTAGTTTACTGTACTTTACTGTAGTTTACTGTTTACTGTACTTTACTGTACTTTACTGTACTTTACTGTACTTTACTGTAGTGTACTTTACTGTACTTTACTGTACTTTACTGTTTACTGTACTTTACTGTAGTTTACTGTAGTGTACTTTACTGTACTGTACTGTAGTTTACTGTACTTTACTGTAGTGTACTTTACTGTAGTGTACTTTACTGTAGTTTACTGTACTTTACTGTTTACTGTACCTTACTGTACTTTACTGTAGTTTACTGTACTTTACTGTTTACTGTACCTTACTGTACTTTACTGTAGTTTACTGTACTTTACTGTACTTTACTGTACTTTACTGTACTTTACTGTTTACTGTACTTTACTGTAGTTTACTTTACTGTACTTTACTGTACTTTACTGTAGTGTACTTTACTGTAGTGTACTTTACTGTAGTTTACTGTACTTTACTGTTTACTGTACCTTACTGTACTTTACTGTAGTTTACTGTACTTTACTGTTTACTGTACCTTACTGTACTTTACTGTAGTTTACTGTACTTTACTGTACTTTACTGTACTTTACTGTTTACTGTACTTTACTGTAGTTTACTTTACTGTACTTTACTGTACTTTACTGTTTACTGTACTTTACTGTACTTTACTGTAGTGTACTTTACTGTATTTTACTGTACTTTACTGTACTTTACTGTTTACTGTACTTTACTGTAGTTTACTGTAGTGTACTTTACTGTGCTTTACTGTTTACTGTACCTTACTGTACTTTACTGTAGTTTACTGTACTTTACTGTTTACTGTACCTTACTGTACTTTACTGTAGTTTACTGTACTTTACTGTTTACTGTACCTTATTGTAGTTTACTGTAGTTTACTGTACCTTACTGTAGTGTACTTTACTGTTTACTGTACCTTACTGTACTTTACTGTAGTTTACTGTACTTTACTGTTTACTGTACCTTATTGTACTTTACTGTAGTGTACTTTACTGTACTTTACTGTACTTTACTGTAGTTTACTGTACTTTACTGTTTACTGTACCTTACGGTAGTTTACTGTACTTTACTGTTTACTGTACTTTACTGTTTACTGTACTTTACTGTTTACTGTACTTTACTGTAGTTTACTGTACTTTACTGTAGTGTACTGTACTTTACTGTAGTGTACTTTACTGTACTTTACTGTACTTTACTGTAGTGTACTTTACTGTAGTTTACTGTAGTTTACTGTACTTTACTGTACTTTACTGTAGTTTACTGTACTTTACTGTAGTGTACTTTACTGTAGTTTCCTGTAGTTTCCTGTACTTTACTGTACTTTACTGTAGTTTACTGTTTACTGTACTTTACTGTACTTTACTGTAGTTTACTGTACTTTACTGTAGTTTACTGTTTACTGTACTTTACTGTACTTTACTGTAGTTTACTGTACTTTACTGTACTTTACTGTAGTTTACTGTAGTTTACTGTACTTTACTGTAGTTTACTGTACTTTACTGTACTTTACTGTTTACTGTAGTTTACTGTACTTTACTGTAGTGTACTGTAGTTTACTGTACTTTACTGTAGTGTACTGTAGTTTACTGTACTTTACTGTAGTGTACTTTACTGTAGTTTACTGTAGTTTACTGTACTTTACTGTAGTTTACTGTAGTTTACTGTACTTTACTGTAGTTTACTGTAGTTTACTGTACTTTACTGTACTTTACTGTAGTTTACTGTAGTTTACTGTACTTTACTGTAGTTTACTGTAGTATATATGGAGGTATATATTTGGGGGTTTCTCCAGCACAGGGTAAAAGTATCTCAGCCGAGGCTCTGCAGGTGTTTCGGGAAACTTTGTGTTTAGAGTTTGTTTTGCTGAACGTTACTAATATAAATATTATAAAAAATGTATTGCAAGTTTTGTGTCATCGTATGTTTTCATATGAAAATGGGCAAAAGTGCCGATATTGTCAACGACAAAATCTAAATAATGGATTTTTATCAATCACTGGTTTTGTGTAGATGTCACCCAGGAGTTCCTCACAGCTGCACCGGACAGAGCAGACAATGAGACAACGTGAAGTTCAGGCAGAGGAAACGGGAGATGAACCGATGTGCAGATCTACAAACATTATGGTTCTGTTTGTGTTTCAGTGTCGGCCCCATGTCCCACAGGTTCATCCTCCAGCAGGTTCTGACCACGAGCCTCCCGGGTCAGGCTGGAGACCAGGTCTTTAATGGTGCTTCTCTGCAGGAACATGAACATCGGGGGAGTGGTGTTCCCTCTGGAGGAGCAGTCCCGGGACGAGGCCAGCGTGGTTTACCAGGGCAAATACGACACCGAGGGGGTTCCCCACACCAAGAGCGGAGACCGGCAGCCCGTGCAAGTCAGCATCGAGGTAAAGAACCTCTACATCCTGGTATTTAAGGTCAGTGAGGTCATCGAGGTAAAGGGCCTCTACATCCTGGTATTTAAGATCAGTGAGGTCAGCATCGAGGTAAAGAGCCTCTACATCCTGGTATTTAAGATCAGTGAGGTCAGCATCGAGGTAAAGAGCCTCTACATCCTGGTATTTAAGATCAGTGAGGTCAGCATCGAGGTAAAGAGCCTCTACATCCTGGTATTTAAGATCAGTGAGGTCAGCATCGAGGTAAAGAGCCTCTACATCCTGGTATTATAGATCAGTGAGGTCATCGAGGTAAAGAGCCTCTACATCCTGGTATTTAAGATCAGTGAGGTCAGCATCGAGGTAAAGAGCCTCTACATCCTGGTATTTAAGATCAGTGAGGTCAGCATCGAGGTAAAGAGCCTCTACATCCTGGTATTTAAGATCAGTGAGGTCAGCATCGAGGTAAAGAGCCTCTACATCCTGGTATTTAAGATCAGTGAGGTCAGCATCGAGGTAAAGAGCCTCTACATCCTGGTATTTAAGATCAGTGAGGTCAGCATCGAGGTAAAGAGCCTCTACATCCTGGTATTTAAGATCAGTGAGGTCAGCATCGAGGTAAAGAACCTCTACATCCTGGTATTTAAGATCAGTGAGGTCAGCATCGAGGTAAAGCGCCTCTACATCCTGGTATTTAAGATCAGTGAGGTCATCATCGAGGTAAAGAGCCTCTACATCCTGGTATTTAAGATCAGTGAGGTCAGCATCGAGGTAAAGAGCCTCTACATCCTGGTATTATAGATCAGTGAGGTCAGCATCGAGGTAAAGCGCCTCTACATCCTGGTATTTAAGATCAGTGAGGTCATCGAGGTAAAGAGCCTCTACATCCTGGTATTTAAGATCAGTGAGGTCAGCATCGAGGTAAAGAGCCTCTACATCCTGGTATTTAAGATCAGTGAGGTCATCGAGGTAAAGAGCCTCTACATCCTGGTATTTAAGATCAGTGAGGTCAGCATCGAGGTAAAGAGCCTCTACATCCTGGTATTTAAGATCAGTGAGGTCATCGAGGTAAAGAGCCTCTACATCCTGGTATTTAAGATCAGTGAGGTCATCGAGGTAAAGAGTCTCTACATCCTGGTATTTAAGATCAGTGAGGTCAGCATCGAGGTAAAGAGCCTCTACATCCTGGTATTTAAGATCAGTGAGGTTAGCATCGAGGTAAAGAGCCTCTACATCCTGGTATTTAAGATCAGTGAGGTCAGCATCGAGGTAAAGAACCTCTACATCCTGGTATTTAAGATCAGTGAGGTCAGCATCGAGGTAAAGAACCTCTACATCCTGGTATTTAAGATCAGTGAGGTCAGCATCGAGGTAAAGAGCCTCTACATCCTGGTATTTAAGATCAGTGAGGTCATCGAGGTAAAGAACCTCTACATCCTGGTATTTAAGATCAGTGAGGTCAGCATCGAGGTAAAGAGCCTCTACATCCTGGTATTTAAGATCAGTGAGGTCAGCATCGAGGTAAAGAGCCTCTACATCCTGGTATTTAAGATCAGTGAGGTCAGCATCGAGGTAAAGAGCCTCTACATCCTGGTATTTAAGATCAGTGAGGTCAGCATCGAGGTAAAGAGCCTCTACATCCTGGTATTTAAGATCAGTGAGGTCAGCATCGAGGTAAAGAGCCTCTAAATCCTGGTATTTAAGATCAGTGAGGTCAGCATCGAGGTAAAGAGCCTCTACATCCTGGTATTTAAGATCAGTGAGGTCAGCATCGAGGTAAAGAGCCTCTACATCCTGGTATTTAAGATCAGTGAGGTCAGCATCGAGGTAAAGAGCCTCTACATCCTGGTATTTAAGATCAGTGAGGTCAGCATCGAGGTAAAGAACCTCTACATCCTGGTATTTAAGATCAGTGAGGTCAGCATCGAGGTAAAGAGCCTCTACATCCTGGTATTTAAGATCAGTGAGGTCAGCATCGAGGTAAAGAACCTCTACATCCTGGTATTTAAGATCAGTGAGGTCAGCATCGAGGTAAAGAGCCTCTACATCCTGGTATTTAAGATCAGTGAGGTCAGCATCGAGGTAAAGGGCCTTTACATCCTGGTATTTAAGATCAGTGAGGTCATCGAGGTAAAGAACCTCTACATCCTGGTATTTAAGATCAGTGAGGTCATCATCGAGGTAAAGAACCTCTACATCCTGGTATTTAAGATCAGTGAGGTCATCGAGGTAAAGAACCTCTACATCCTGGTATTTAAGATCAGTGAGTTCAGCATCGAGGTAAAGCGCCTCTACATCCTGGTATTTAAGATCAGTGAGGTCATCATCGAGGTAAAGAGCCTCTACATCCTGGTATTTAAGATCAGTGAGGTCAGCATCGAGGTAAAGAGCCTCTACATCCTGGTATTTAAGATCCGTGAGGTCAGCATCGAGGTAAAGAGCCTCTACATCCTGGTATTTAAGATCAGTGAGGTCAGCATCGAGGTAAAGAGCCTCTACATCCTGGTATTTAAGATCAGTGAGGTCAGCATCGAGGTAAAGAACCTCTACATCCTGGTATTTAAGATCAGTGAGGTCAGCATCGAGGTAAAGAACCTCTACATCCTGGTATTTAAGATCAGTGAGGTCAGCATCGAGGTAAAGAGCCTCTACATCCTGGTATTTAAGATCAGTGAGGTCAGCATCGAGGTAAAGAGCCTCTACATCCTGGTATTTAAGATCAGTGAGGTCAGCATCGAGGTAAAGAGCCTCTACATCCTGGTATTTAAGATCAGTGAGGTCAGCATCGAGGTAAAGAGCCTCTACATCCTGGTATTTAAGATCAGTGAGGTCAGCATCGAGGTAAAGAGCCTCTACATCCTGGTATTTAAGATCAGTGAGGTCAGCATCGAGGTAAAGAGCCTCTACATCCTGGTATTTAAGATCAGTGAGGTCAGCATCGAGGTAAAGGGCCTTTACATCCTGGTATTTAAGATCAGTGAGGTCATCGAGGTAAAGAGCCTCTACATCCTGGTATTATAGATCAGTGAGGTCAGCATCGAGGTAAAGAGCCTCTACATCCTGGTATTTAAGATCAGTGAGGTCATCATCGAGGTAAAGAGCCTCTACATCCTGGTATTTAAGATCAGTGAGGTCAGCATCGAGGTAAAGAGCCTCTACATCCTGGTATTTAAGATCAGTGAGGTCAGCATCGAGGTAAAGAGCCTCTACATCCTGGTATTTAAGATCAGTGAGGTCATCGAGGTAAAGAGCCTCTACATCCTGGTATTTAAGATCAGTGAGGTCAGCATCGAGGTAAAGAACCTCTACATCCTGGTATTTAAGATCAGTGAGGTCAGCATCGAGGTAAAGAGCCTCTACATCCTGGTATTTAAGATCAGTGAGGTCATCATCGAGGTAAAGAGCCTCTACATCCTGGTATTTAAGATCAGTGAGGTCAGCATCGAGGTAAAGAGCCTCTACATCCTGGTATTTAAGATCAGTGAGGTCAGCATCGAGGTAAAGGGCCTCTACATCCTGGTATTTAAGATCAGTGAGGTCATCGAGGTAAAGAGCCTCTACATCCTGGTATTTAAGATCCGTGAGGTCAGCATCGAGGTAAAGAGCCTCTACATCCTGGTATTTAAGATCAGTGAGGTCATCGAGGTAAAGAGCCTCTACATCCTGGTATTTAAGATCAGTGAGGTCAGCATCGAGGTAAAGAGCCTCTACATCCTGGTATTTAAGATCAGTGAGGTCAGCATCGAGGTAAAGAGCCTCTACATCCTGGTATTTAAGATCAGTGAGGTCAGCATCGAGGTAAAGAGCCTCTACATCCTGGTATTTAAGATCAGTGAGGTCAGCATCGAGGTAAAGAGCCTCTACATCCTGGTATTTAAGATCAGTGAGGTCAGCATCGAGGTAAAGAGCCTCTACATCCTGGTATTTAAGATCAGTGAGGTCAGCATCGAGGTAAAGAGCCTCTACATCCTGGTATTTAAGATCAGTGAGGTCAGCATCGAGGTAAAGAGCCTCTACATCCTGGTATTTAAGGTCAGATCTCAGCTCAGTCCGGTACTTGCAGGTTTAATGTGTCTTAAATAAAACTTTACAAACACAAACTAACAAACAGAGTTTACTCTAATCAAGCTTTTGCCACCTGACAGCAGCACATGTGTCACGTACATGCGTGTGGCGTGTGTTGCAGTTCCAGAAGGCGGGGACCTTCGAGACGGTGTGGCAGGCCAAGTTCTACAACTACTACAAGAGAGAGCACTGTCAGTTCGGGAACAAGTTCAGCAGCATCGACTACGAGTGTAAACCCAACGAGACGCGGACGCTCATGTGGGTCAACAAGGAGGCCTTCAACTGACCCCGCCTCTTCAGCTGACCCCGCCTCCTCAGCTGACCCCGCCTCCTCAGCTGACCCTGCCTCTTCAGCTGACCCTGCCTCTTCAGCTGACCCCGCCTCTTCAGCTGACCCCGCCCTCTTCAACTGACCCCGCCTCTTCAACTGACCCCGCCTCCTCAACTGACCCCGCCTCCTCAGCTGACCCCGCCTCTTCAGCTGACCCCGCCCTCTTCAGCTGACCCCGCCTCTTCAACTGACCCCGCCTCTTCAACTGACCCCGCCTCCTCAACTGACCCCGCCTCCTCAGCTGACCCCGCCTCTTCAGCTGACCCCGCCCTCTTCAACTGACCCCGCCCTCTTCAACTGACCCCGCCTCCTTAAACTGACCCCACCCCTTCCACTGACCCCACCTTCTTAAACTGACACGCCCTCTTCAACTGACCCCGCCCTCTTCAACTGACCCCGCCTCTTCAACTGACCCCGCCTCCTCAGCTGACCCCGCCTCTTCAACTGACCCCGCCCCTTCAACTGACCCCGCCTCCTCAGCTGACCCCGCCCTCTTCAACTGACCCTGCCCCTTTGACTTACCACACCCTCTTCGACTGACCCCGCCCCTTCAACTGACCCCAACCCAAGAACACACCCCCAACCTGAGAGACCACCCCCCCCACCAGGGTAGCCACACCCCTGACCCAAGAGAGCACACCCCCATCCCGACAGGCCACGCCCCCAACCCGAGAGACCTCATATTTATGTCGCGTCCACAGCATAAGTACTACTACTACTACTACTACTACTACTACTACTATCTCTACGTGTATTTATTTCCCAGGTCCGTCTGCAGCGTCGCTCCTTCAGGAGGACGGGCCGTTTGCTAAATGTGATATTTATGACTCGTGTTGAAGTGAGTTTTGTTTGTGTGGTCGTTGTGAAGGACATTTACACTGAAGCCGATTAAACACGTGTTTTATTGAAATATTCACAAAACTTCCCTGACAGTAAATATGTAACAGTGAGTGACCTCCAGGGGTCGCTGTTCTTCCTCTCACGGTTTCCCCCGATAAGGATCAGCGTTCTGATCTGGAATCTGAGAGATTTATTCAGACGAACAGGAGGAAGCTCTGCTTTAGATGAAGACACGACATAACCCTCAAGGAACTCGGAACAAAAAGGAAACCGACTTTAAAACCCAAATAAAAAGTTTAAAACCCACCTTAAAATGGAAGATCGTGCAGCGCAGATGGAAGAAGAGAAGCAAAAGTTTAAAACCAGTTGATCATGGTTGGATCTTAAGGTTCAAAGTAGAACTTCAACCAACAAGAAGACATGGGAGAAACAAAGAACTCTCATTGTACTGAAATAGTCTGATTTTGCAGTTGAAGTTTAGTCATTTCCCTCCAGCAGACTTTGTCCTGACGGGGGGGGGGGGGGGTGTTGAGCCTCTCCCTGCTGAGGTGGGACGCAGGTCAGATCCTGAGGGTTTTGGAAAGTCACGAGGACCACCCATAATAATGTCCCCAGCGCTGAGCCGGAGGATCTGATTGGCCGGAGGATCGTCCACCCAAATGGAGGCTGTTCCTGGAGCGACTGCAGCCCAGTCTTAACATCTGCACCTCCTGAAGCTCCATTGTAGCTCATTATGGCGCCCCCTCTCTGTGGGGCGTAGAAAACATCTCAGGTGGATCAGTAACCATGGAAACCATCCGGACCACCATGATCACATGTTTATCATCAGAGAATCAAACTTTCTTCAGCTTCAGTTCTTCAGATGGTTATTGGGAACAAAGGATCCTCCAGACAATCACATCCTCCGGCTCAGAGCTTGGGACCAAGACCTTTGCATCAGGACCAAGACCTTTGCATCAGGACCAAGACCTTTGCATCAGGACCAGGACCTTTGCATCAGGACCTTTGCATCAGGACCAGGACCTTTGCATCAGGACCAGGACCTTTGCATCAGGACCAGGACCTTTGCATCAGGACCTTTGCATCAGGACCAGGATCTTTGCATCAGGACCAGGACCTTTCGAACTATTTCAGTTGAATTATTGTTTTCAAGTGTTTACAATGATTTGGTGTCACTCCCCGTCCTTCTTGTTGTTGTTGACGTTCTACTTGAAACATTGTAAAAGTTTAAAGGGGGATTTTATCATTATTTATTTATTTTTGCCGTGGTGTCGAAATCGGTCTCGAGGTTTTTGTCCAGTATCCAAATCATTTTTAAAGTTTTAGTTTTGTGACACTAGTCCATATTTAAAGGGGCCCTTCCGCCTGTAGTCTGGAAGCAGCTGGTTTCTTACTGCCCCCTATTGTCGCCTAATGGCATAAGTGTAGGAAGAAAAGACAAACATTAAAACACATAATGCACTTTCTGCCTTCAGTTTGACCGCTGCCCCCTGTGGGCGATGGAAGTCATTGTCCAAACCACACAGTTATATTAATATAAAGTTAAATCTCCTGCTCCAGTTTCTCATTCGTTTTGTTTCTGAATGTTGTTTTGGCCAAATGTTATTTATTTATAAATAATAAATAAATCTCCACATCCAGATCATCTGTGTCAGTTTTGTCACAAAAGTGTTTCGTATCTGCACAAAAACCAGACAAAAGTATAATGTTCAGAACTGAAACAATCTGAGTTAGAGACGATTGCAGCCCTGAAGAAGTCACTGGTCACTGAGGTCCAGATCCTTCTCCACAGCTGAGATGATCAGAGGACCTGAGTTTGCTCCTCCATCATTGGGACAGGGTTCAAAATAAGGAAAGAGTTTCTCCCTGAAGCAGCAGTTAGTGAAGGAGAAGAGGAGATCTGCAGAATCTACGTCATAAAAAGAGACCTGACCTGCTCCATAGTCCACAAACACCCCAACCTTCTGAGGAGGCCTCAGTGGAGACAGGGGGACACGAGGGTCATCTAGAGCTTTGTACTCATCTCTGTTTCTGTACCAAATGGTCCAAAATCCGTCCTTTGGGCTTAGTTTTATCTGTCTCTTCCTGTTGACGGACTCTCGGGCAACTCCTAAAGCCCACTTACTTTTCCCTTTGACCTGAACCTCAAAGTAGAACCTGCCTGAAGAGAAACTCTGTTTTCCTAAAACATCAGTGTATAAAGTAAACCTCTGAGGAGAGTCTGGGAGCTCCTTCCAAACATCACCACAGTCAGGGGCGCAACTACCCACTTTCTGGGGGGTATGCAGACACAAATTGGGTTGGCTTCGGGCCAATATTTTTTTTAAAATACCCCCTCTTACTGCGCACAGATGAAACAACGGCAGGAAGGTTTCTAGGACTGTCTCTTAACAATTATAGCTCATTTGTGTGTATTTATTTATGTAAGACTGACTAACCATAGCTCATCTAACCAGAAGAGATCGTTTTTTTAAACGTCTTTAAAAGTCAGGGATATTTTTTGGCTGAGCGTGTGGCGTGAGAGCGTGTGAAGGCACTCAAATGCGTGTCAGAGGTAAAGTATGAGGATCAGGACAAACCACAATTTAACCTAGAAGTTAGACAGTGGAATGGTGTTGTGCTAAACACAAGCAAATATCAGGGGCAAAACATTTGCGGATAAAGAACAATTAAGTCTCTGTTAGGCTTTTTATATATCCTCTGGCGGGCCAAAAAATATTGGCAACGGGCAAAAATTGTCCCCCGGGCCGGACGTTGCCGACCACTGGTCTATGGAGTATATCACAAAAAAAAAAAAAACCTTTTCACGGGCCGATTAAGCTTCTGTTGCTCTCATTCACGTAACTTCTGCTCTGCCCCTCTCTCTCTCTCTCGCGCGCGCAAGAGGGGAGACAAAAACACGTGTTTTTGTGAAAGAGGCGTTTTGCACTTTGAGCTCCTCGTGGAGCAGCGGCGGAGATGACCGGGCTGAGGAGGAGACTGTGCGGTGATGTCGCTGCCGTTCGGAGGCGGCCCAGAGCGGAGCTGAGTGAACAGGTGGAAGGTGTGAGTGACGGGGCTCCTGTACCTCGTCACTCACGGACCCCGCGCGCCTTTTACTCTCCTCTGGCCCGGGACAGCGCTGGCGCTGGGAGCGTTTCCTCGCAGGCCGCGCTCACGTCCCGCGGTCGTGCGTTCACAAACTGTCCCTCTGTCAACCCTACACTCCTGCCTCCGCCCCCTCCTGATCCCAGCGCGCAGGAGGGGGAGAGAGCGTGAGCGCGAGGGGAGGACACGGTTCATTTCAAGCACATTTTGGACGGACCTAAAGCCGTGGTCAATTCAGACGGATCATATTTGTATCGCGTAATTCTCAATGATTGCGGGGGCGGGGCGGGTTACACAATTTATATTTTCATCCCCTGACCTGCGGCGGGGACAGACAAGGCCGGTGCAGAGAACTGTGTGATAAGGAAAACAAAATGGCAAACGAAAAGTTGACAGAGAATGCAGGTGTTCAAAGAACTGTGGATTATTGTTTAGTTCAGTGCATGGACCGCGCCATTTGTCTCATCTGTATAGAAAATGTGGCGGTTTTTAAAGTGTATAGGCTATAATTTACGTCGTCATTACGAGGAGGGGGCACCACAGCGGAGGCCAGAGGGAAACTTGCAAGCGGAGAATTGGGACCACCGAGCCGTGGATGCACGGATAAAAAGACGTCCAACCTTCTCTGTGCGTAAAACTGCTGAGGCTGCGCGCGCTCGTCTCCGCCTTCGTAAAGGTAACGATCATCTCGGCCCGTTCACTCTTCTATGTGTTGCCATCCCATTTCCTACATGTTGCTTTTTTGCACAAGTGCTTAAGCGCTTTTTATTATTCATGTTAGGGTTTCACTGTAAATAACAATATTTATTAATCGTTGCAAATTTAATACACTGCCGTTTATATTGTATGTTTTATGGGTTGAACCGGAAGCACTGTCACATGACTTGGCCAAAATGGTTAAAGCTGGGCCCATAGCCTCCCATAGGAGGAGCTGTGGCGCAATAGTCGAGCCGCGGCCTAAGCCGCTGTACACCTGTGGGATGGGACCTATGTTACCTCCTGTCAAATGTTTGAGCTCGAAATAAACTTACAAAAAAACAGACATCTGAGTTACCTGGTCATTTCGAGGGGGCAAAATATGCCAATTTCAAACAGTCACTACTAACCAGTGTCTTGGTTATAGCCACGCTGCGGGTCTGGCAGACTTCTGTGCACTCTGCTTCTCCACTCCAACCAGTCCTGGTCCGTGCGCAGTCAAGCACTTTCAGCGGTATGTTTTTCCATAGTTATTTTTGTAGCTTCTCTGTTTTCATCCAGGTCTAGTTTAGTTAGTAATCCAAATTCATTTTTTGTAGGTGTCCTCAGTGGTCTGCGGTGGCACTGGCACGATGCCTCTGCTGTTTTATTTTAGTTTTGCTTGGCTCTGTGCTCGTTTGCGCTTCGCGCAGTGTGTCTCCAACTCGGACACTTCCTACGGGCTCGAGTACCTGGAGGTCGCTCGTGCGCCCGCCACGCGCCCTGAGCTTTGTTTGCCAGGCAGGCAGTTGGTTTAAATAAGAAAACTTTATTTTAACAACTGTTCCCAGCGCTTTTTAACCAAAAAGGATTTTAGAAATCGACAATTGTAAGTGTGATAAACAATGAAATGTTTTCTTAAAGTGCAAAATAAAGGTTTTGTAAACTAAATGGAACCAGTGCCTTGAACTCTCAATATACTTACTTGCGTGCCTCTAAGCTGTAATACTTTATTTCCCCAGGAAGTCTGGAGTGGCGTTGTTGGAAATTCTATACATAATTTTGAGATTATAACTAAAATGTATAGTCTGCTAACCCCTCGGTTGCCACATTAATAATATTCATTATAATCATATTTAATGGAGGTCCTGCTTCATGGAGCTGCTCCTCATGAACAAAGCTCAGAGCTGCTCCTTTTGAAGTTACCTGATATGAGGCTCTTTCAGACGGTCAATAGAAGTTTGGATGATTTTAGTCTCTCCTTTCCATTTTTATTTAGTCTCATTTTAGTCGACTAAAATATCTGGACATTTTACTCATAGTTTTAGTCGCATGAAAAACTTAATTTAGTTTTAGTCCAATTTTAGTCAAAAATATCACTTTGACTAAAATTAAGACTAAATATTTTAGTCGACTAAATGAACACGGGTGCGGATCCTGAGGAGCGGATCCAACTAAGTCTGGACTGAACTCTGCTGTAAATGACAAACTTCCTGCTTTAGAGTCATGTGACTCAGAGAATGAGGACGGACCAGTTCTGTGCCGGGAGTGCCGAGGTGCGACTGCATCAACTCACAACATCTTAAAGTCTTGAATAATAAGACTTACACCTACAGTAAACGTGTGGAGGCAGTCGAAGAGTTAAACTGAGCAAAGGGACTTTTGACTCCATAGTTTTAAATCCTCACATTCGGATTCACCACAGGGTCAATAACCTCCTGTTAAAGCTGCTCCATGTTTATAGTTATTGCACAGTGAAATAATGACTGTATTTGTGCAATGATCTTGACTCTCTGATTATAAAGTTGTTTCCTCGTCATCAACACACCTGGTCTGAGCCGTTATACTGGTCAATACCATTCAGTCACAGAGCCCCCCCTCTACTCTACCCCCATTCAGTTACTATCGTGTACATGTCTCCCCGTGTCTGCGTAGGTTTCCACTAAAACATGTACAATAGCTGACTCCTCCAGCCAGGTGATTCTGACCATCAGCCTGGGGTCAAATGCAGAGACACATTTCGTTGTAAAGGGAGAGTTTGTTTTTCACTCTGATATTAAAACTGTTGAAGAACATCTGACACATTAGACCCAGTTTCTGCTCAGACATCGTGAACATGATTCTCATGTTTCCGTGGATTACACAGTTTTGATGCACGACACACAGCTCCACCACAGAAGGAAACACTGACACCTGTTTAGTCTCATGGATTCAGCTCAGACGACAAATATAGAAACATCAGGAGAACACGTATCCAGAGGCCGTGTGTGTGAGGCTTCAAAGCAGCTGAACGTTCTACTAGAAGAAGAGCTACAGCATCGCAATAGTCCGGTTAGATGAATAACACGTCCGTTTGACTGTGTTTGATTCAAACCGGCTCGTGGGCGTTGTTTACGATCACAGACTGTGGACATACATGTCAGAACATGAATTTAAATAAAGTGTGTGGGGTGAGGTGGCTGGAGCTCGCCGGCTCCTCAAGCTGTTAATAAATACACCACTTTTATTTGAGCAGCGAAGAATGTGTTATTGGATGTAGTGAAACTAAATCGATCCCGTTTTTCTTTGTTCCTATTCATTAACACAGTGACTGCAGGTTAGTGGAATGTGGACGTCTGCTGTATGAGCCTCTCCTCCTGTCACCTGGCTGCAGCCCCGCCCACCTGGACTCAAGCCCCGCCCACCTGGACCGCAGCCAATCCAGGTGCGGCTCTGAGTCGCTCCAGGAAGAAACGCACAAACCAGTCTCTCCGTCAGACGCACTTTTCTCTGGGACACGGTGGACTCTGTGGATCCGCTCAGGTTCGACTGCTCTCCTCATATTCAGCCCCTGCTCTGGGATAGACCTGGTTTAGACCTGGTTTAGTCCTGGTTTAGACCTGGTTTAGACCTGGTTTAGTCCTGGTTTAGACCTGGTTTAGTCCTTAGTCTGGTTGAGTCTTTCTTCATTTCCTGGTTTTTGGTCTTTGTCTAAAGTCTGATTCATGTAATACTGACCTGTGGCTGTAGGGGGCACTGCAGGGCTTTGCTGTTTGTCAAAATGAGACTGATTTCTAAACTGTGGGGTGACTGATAATGTGTTCTATGTTATAAACATTATGTTATAATTGTGGCATCTCAAACACAGACATAATCTATACAATTTTGAACACATTATTGATCATAGTTTATTTATTTAAGCAGTTTACATTTATTTTCTCATAACCAGGGCCTTATTTCCTAGTTACTGTGTATAGAATGTTTATGGAAGTGGTACTATGAGCCGTCTGAGAACATCCGCGGCTCGGTTGTGCAAACATTTATACATTAATTTTAAGTTACATCATTTAATAACATTTTCAAAGTTAAGAACGTTTAATCTCTGCAATCCTCCACAATCTGACGGATGTTTTATCTAATATGTTTCATTAGGAAATGACGCCCTGTGTGAAATATCCCTTTAATTTCTGGTCCGAGCCGGAACAAAAAAGATGTACAGCATTAATATATCAAATAATACAAACATCGGCCCCAATAAAGACCCACAATTTACTATATTTAAACATTTAGGTCTATATACCTGACATTATGACATCATCACATTCTAAATCGTGAACACAACCTATTATCCCGATACCGTAGCTTTCTAACTTTCTGAGTAGAATTGTGGGATCTAATGCTTTTCTTAAATCCACAAATATTCCTATTACATAAAGTTGTTGATCAAGAGAATATGATATTTGTTCGTATCAATAAGTGCCGAGCTCTCACTCACCTTGAAACAAAGGACTCCTACGTTAGAATGCTGTTTTTAGACTTTAGCTCAGCATTCAACACTTTACAAACTGCTCCACCTGGTGGTCAACACCTCACTGTGCAACTGGACCTTCTGAGGGGAGACCACAGGCTGTACGTGTCGGCGGAAAGTCCTCCAGAACCATCACACTGAACACGGAGCTCCCCAAGGCTGTGTGCTGAGCCCCCTACTGTCTGTCTCCTGATTTGCACACTTTAGCAGTTTTCATCTTATTACCTGTCCTGAATGATACATAGCAATATGTGAGTGGTTTTGATTTACCCTCATCATAAAAAATATCTGTTGTATTAGACTTTATTTAGTTCTATTTTAGTTTTGTAACTGAAGGGCCAACATTTATATTGAACAGTTGCCCAAACTCATCCGTAACTTAACATTATTAATATCCAACTTCTAAAAACAAGTGTTTCAATTTACTGACAGACAAGCCAAAGAAAAAAAGAAAAGCCACTACAAGGAAAGAAAATCAGGAATAGGGCCATTACTTTGGACAAAGGTTTTTGACAAATGATCTGTTTTAGTCGAGGAAATGAAGTCTGTGATGTTCTGCAGGTCTGTGGCTGAACATGGATCCAGAGCTCAGAGAGGACGGAGCCCCTCCCTCTAAAACCATGGACCCCAAAGCTCAGAGGTGAGATCCACCACTGTTCTCCATGTCAGAGTCGGCTCCAGTGTTTGGAATAAGTTTCAAAGAACGCCGTTATAACAATTGTTTTGGGGAGAGCTAATTTGACTGGTTTTATTATGTTGTGGCCGCCAGGGGGCATCGGCAAGAACGCAATATGGAGATGGTTCAGAGTTTGTCTTCTTTATTGACTAATTACAAGGGTTGTCTTATTTGTGTGTGGTTGGGTTTATAATTAACGCACACGGACACAACCACGAGGTCCGCTCCACACCCGATAACTGAGAAGGTGAATAGCTCTACAGACGTAGCGCTTACAACCAAACTTGTTAGCGCCTAACTTGTGATTGGCTACGTGAACTGTCAATCAAACTATAAAGCATGCATGCACCGAGTCCTTTGTCACAGCCGCCCCCAAATTTGAATCCTAAGAAGGACTAGCTGTGTCGGGCAGAGCTACCAGGCAAGCAACAGGTCTTGTGTAGATCTTCTCCTTCACCTGTACTTCAGCAGCTCGAACCCGTCGGTCATTTCCAGGGAGAACATCGGTAACTCTACCAATAGGCCACAGTGCTCTCGCTAACTGTGGATCCATTACCATTACTGTGGTTCCAACTTGGAGCTGTGCTGGGTCCTTGTGCCATTTGGAGCGAGTTTGCAGGGTTGGAAGGTAGCACCTGATGAAGTGAGCCCAGAACTGGTCTGCCAACACCTGACTGTGTCTCCAGCGACGGCGGCTCAAGGGCTCTGCATCTTCATACACAGCCTGCGGCAGGGAGGGGTCAAGCCGCCCCATGAGGAGGAGATTAGGGGTTACTGGGTCCGGGTCTGCTACATCTGTGGAGAAGAAGGGCGGCTTCAGTAGTCTCAGCCTCGCCTCCGGCAGGTCCGCCATCTTAGGCACGGTTGGCGTGGCTCTCCATCTCTGACAGTCTGGGCAGGAGTGCTGATGTTTGCCGTTAGCGTTACTGGGTAAGTGTCCCGTTACAATTGGACTGAATGAGCGCCGCGGTGTCACTGCAGCTGTATTCCCCGCTGCAGGAGCATGGGGTGGGCGGAGTCTCACTGCAGCTGTATTCCCCGCTGCAGGAGCATGGAGTGGGCGGAGTCTCACTGCAGCTGTATTCCCCGCTGCAGGAGCATGGAGTGGGCGGAGTCTCATTGCAGCTGTATTCCCCGCTGCAGGAGCATGGAGTGGGCGGAGTCTCACTGCAGCTGTATTCCCCGCTGCACGAGCATGGAGTGGGCGGAGTCTCATTGCAGCTGTATTCCCCGCTGCACGAGCATGGAGTGGGCGGAGTCTCATTGCAGCTGTATTCCCCGCTGCAGGAGCATGGAGTGGGCGGAGTCTCTCTGCAGCTGTATTCCCCGCTGCACGAGCATGGAGTGGGCGGAGTCTCATTGCAGCTGTATTCCCCGCTGCACGAGCATGGAGTGGGCGGAGTCTCACTGCAGCTGTATTCCCCGCTGCACGAGCATGGAGTGGGCGGAGTCTCACTGCAGCTGTATTCCCCGCTGCAGGAGCATGGAGTGGGCGGAGTCTCACTGCAGCTGTATTCCCCGCTGCAGGAGCATGGAGTGGGCGGAGTCTCACTGCAGCTGTATTCCCTGCTGCACGAGCATGGAGTGGGCGGAGTCTCACTGCAGCTGTATTCCCCGCTGCAGGAGCATGGAGTGGGCGGAGTCTCACTGCAGCTGTATTCCCCGCTGCAGGAGCATGGAGTGGGCGGAGTCTCCCATCATTCAGTGTCCTCTGCCTCCAGGACAGGGTCACCTGGGCGGCTGTTCCTTTGTACGTGCACGTCTGGCTGTCTGTGCAGACTGTTGCATCGAGCTCTCTGCTCCAACAACTACGTGTGTTCCCGCGGCTTGTCTTCCCCCGAGAGAATCGAGTTGGTGATCATTGATCAGTAATGTTGGGAAACAACAAAAGTAACTCGTTCGTTAGCTTGTTTCTCCTCTGGAAAAGTAGCTCATTAAGTTACTGCGCTACTTTATTATGAAGGTAACGCGTTAGAGACTCATGCATTACCAGTAATAAACATCTATATATATCCTTCATTAACGATCATTTTTTTCTGATGAGGAATCTGTGTTTCACAAACTGAGTCGCCAAAAAGCAGCTCGCACATACAGACCGATAGCAGTAGCTGTATTCAGTCATAGCACAATAAAGTCACTTCTGAGCTGTACTTTATGTGTGATAAATGACGGCTAAAGGCAACAATAATGAGCATGTCGACTTATAAAAGCTTAGCTTAGTTCGTAAACAGTCTCTGTCAGAAACGGCGTCCGTTTGTCCAAAAGACCGTCTGTAAAGGAGCTCTTAGGCTTTACAAAGTTCATCGGACTGGTAACAATAAACACAACATACTCACTCAACCTGCTTCAGATTCTACAGCTTTCCTCACCCACATAACCGGCTGTAATGTGTTGTTTACATTAGAAGCGCCGATGCTTTCTAAAGCTACGTGTTGTTGTTCGGGAGGCGAGGGCTTCATCAGGCTTCTCCTCTTTAGCTTTAGTAGTAGTAGTTTATTCGGTCATTTTCATTTTTTTAAACATAAAACAAGCATCTCCATATTTCGTGCTCAACACGACCGAAAGGGTTTAGGCTGAAGTAAAAAACTTATTGTGCCGAACCCAGTTTACAGACTTCCACGAGAAAACAAACATAAACAATCATAGTAAACAATATCAAGTGTCAAACAGAAGAGAAATAAGCATGTATTTGGAATTGATTTTAACATAAATTTCAACACTCCAATATATATGTAAATATACATTTTGTTTTACATTAATTTATTTTGACGAAATCATGTCATCATTTAAATTAATTCATTATGGATCTATTAAAGTCTTTTCACTAGTTTCTTACTTTGTTCATCCTTAACTTATATATTTTTGAATGATAGAAGGTTTATACAACTTTTTGACTGTTTTAAATGATCTTCCAAATCGTTCCACAGATTAACACCTCTCACAGAAATACATCGACTTTTTAAATTCTTTTTAGCTTCTCCTCTTTAGCTTCACCGCCAGCGCGGGATTGTCCTTTTCTCCAGTAAGTCCAAAATAATGTACATCCATAATGAGAACGCTCGGTGAACTCTGCCATGTCGCTGAGTGGATGAACGTGTTGGAGGACACAGTGCACGAGCAGCTCTGCAGCCGAGGGAGAGATCAGGACCAAACTAACACCATACTGATTTGAAAAACAAACTAGTACTTTATTAGTACTAGTTGCTTTACTCGTTACTCGTAAAACGTAATCTGAGTACTCTAACGCGTTACTAAGTAGCGCGTTACACACAACACTGTGGATCAGTAATGTTGGAACTTATTTTTAACCCAAAGACGCAGAATCGGTGGAGACGGGTCTTTCCGCCTCTCTCTCTCAGTGCCTTTCTTCTTCCTCTCTCCTGCTTCCTGATCTCCGCTCCATAAAGTTTGCCCTGATCGTTGGCTGCGTTGGCAGATGTTTCTATAACTCCTGTTCCTCCACCTTCTCGTTGCATACGGCCGTATTCCTACATTCATAAAACAGCGACACAAATACAGGTCAATACCGTTCAGTCACAGAGGCCTCCCCCCCCCCCCTCTACCCCCACTCAGTTCATTCAGATACAATTTACAACAGATTTCCCCTGAGTCTCAACCTTACTGTAAGCCATCCATGTTATATTAAAGTCAAATGAGTAAACAGGGAATAGAAGCGGTGAGAGGACTGTTCCCTGTGGGACCCGATGCAGCAACGTCCATCAACTCTTCTTCTGCTTCACAAAACAATCAAAACCAAAAAGGAAAGAGTAGGTTTAGTTTAATCAGATTCTATTGTTTCTGTGAAGGAGCAGATGATCCTTTTCTGAGTCTGATCCAGGACAGTCCCATGTGTTTCACTGAAGTGTTTCCTTCTTTGTCTCAGGATCCTCCAGAAACATCCTCCGTCTGAACCTGGTCCCAGCTGTGAGTCCCTCAGTGACCGGTCTATGAACAAACCAATGGACTTCAGGACAGAGCGGTGAGCTTTGACTCTGTGTATTATGGAATATTATTGTCACATAAAGGGAAGGATCTAAGAAAGATTTACTGAAGGAAACAAAGACCTATTTAGTAAATGTTTATTTTTTTTTTACTGCTTTGTGACAATCACAATTACTCTGCTGTTATTTCAATCATAAAGGATCAGGAACTAAAATCCAGAGAATGGACTGTAGACGGAAGATGAAAAAAGCTTGTAACTAGTTGTAGCTTTTTATCCACTTTTAAGTGTTTGATAAAACTGCATTGTAACTTAATTTAATATAATTTATCTCTTATTTATTGTTTATCATCAAATGAACCAGGATCCATCACATTTGATATAAATATTTTATGTTTATTGTACATTTTAACTGTTTTTAACTGTTGATGTTATTTTACTTGTGGATGTGAGGCGACCTTGAGTGTCTTGAAAGGCGCCTAAGAAATAAAATGCATTATTATTATTATTATTATTTGTCTGTGTTAGACCGAGTGTTGACGTCAGACCAGACGGTTCTGAACCAGGCCCCGACTGTGAGTCCCTCAGGAGCGACTGGTCCATGATGGAACCACTGAACTTTTCCTCAGATCTGTAAGACTCAGTTTGTTTAAACACAAGGACAGACAGTGGTTTAATGAGGTTCTGAACGTGTGAGAGAAACAGCTGAATCCTGAGGTGTTTGTTGTGTCTCTGTCACAGAGTGGAGCAGGCTCCAGAGCTCAGAGCTCAGCAACATCACACTCAGCTGGACTCCATATTTAAGGTGTGTCCTTCACTGAAGTTTGGAGATGTTCAGATGAATGGACTTGTTTCACACAGATCTGACACTGACTGCATTTGTGTTGTTCCTCATGTGTCTGTGCAGCTTCTGGAGGAGGACATCTTCACTTTTGTCCAGAAGGAGCTGAAGAAGCTCCACAAGGTTCTGAGCACAGATGACCCAGAATGCTTAGAGCTCGATGAGGATGGAGAGGCTTTTCTGAAGATCACTGTGAACTTCCTGAGGAGGAGGCAGCAGAAGGAGCTGGCTGAGCGTCTGTGGAGCAGTAGGTCCATTTCACTCAGTCATTTGATCTTCTCTGAGACTCAGGCTCTGTCTGTGCCTTCATTCAGGGAGATGTTCTGGAGTTCTTCAGCGTAAACTGAAGCGTGAGCTGCAGCAGAAGTGTCGGTGTGTGTTTGAGGGCGTGGCTAAAGCAGGAAGCCCCGCCCTCCTGCAGCAGATCTACACAGAGCTCTACATCACAGAGGGAGGGGCCTCAGAGGTCAACCAGGAACATGAGGTCAGACACATGGAAACAGCCTCCAGGAAACCAGGCGGAGCAGAGACAGCCATCACATGTGAAGACATGTTCAAAGGCCCCGCGGACACAGGGGCGCCCGTCAGAACAGTGCTGACAAAGGGAGTGGCTGGCATCGGGAAAACACTGCTCACTCAGAAGTTCAGTCTGGACTGGGCTGAAGGCAAAGCCCACCAGGACGTCCAGCTGCTGTTCCCCTTCACTTTCAGAGCACTCAATGTGCTGAAGGACAGGAGCTTCAGCCTGGTGCAGCTGCTCCATCACTTCTTTAGAGGAACAGAAGAAGTGAGCGGCTTTGAAGAGCTGCAGCTGCTCTTCATCTTTGACGGTCTGGACGAGTGCAGACTTCCTCTGGACTTCACCCAAACCAAGGCCCTGACGGAGCCCACAGAGAGCGCCTCAGTGGAGGAGCTGCTGGTGAACCTCATCAGGGGGAACCTGCTTCCCTCCGCTCACCTCTGGATAACCACACGCCCCGCGGCGGCCAATCAGATCCCTGCTGAGTGCGTCTCCATGGTGACAGAGGTGCGAGGGTTCAGCGACCCACAGAAGGAGCTGTACTTCAGGAACAGGTTCAGAGACGAGGCCCACACAATCATCTCCCACATCAAGACGTCCAGAAGCCTCCACATCATGTGCTTCATGCCAGTCTTCTGCTGGATCCTCTCCACAGTCCTGGAGCATGTGCTGAAGACCAGAGAGAGAGCAGAGCTGCCCAAGACCCTGACTCAGATGTACATCCACTTCCTGGTGGTTCAGGCCAAAGTCAAGAACATCAAGTATCATGGTCGAACAGGAGCAGACCTTCACTGGAGTCCAGAGACCAGGAAGATGGTGCAGTCTCTGGGGAAACTGGCCTTTGAGCAGCTGCAGAAAGGAAACCTGATCTTCTACGAGAGTGACCTGAGCGAGTGTGGGCTGGACGCTGCAGCCGCCTCAGTGTACTCCGGAGTCTTCACACAGGTCTTTAGAGAGGAGCCAGGCCTGTACCAGGACAAGGTCTACTGCTTCATCCATCTGAGTGTGCTGGAGTTTATGGCTGCTCTTCACGTCCACCAGACCTTCTTCAGAACAGGAGTCAACCTGTTGGTAGAAGAAAACTCCAGATCTTCCAGGTTGAGGCATGTCTTTGTTCATAGCAGCGCATTAGAGTTCTACCAGACGGCTGTGGACCAGGCCTTACAGAGTCCAAACGGACACCTGGACTTGTTCCTGCGCTTCCTCCTGGGTCTTTCACTGCCGACCAATCAGAGTCTTCTCCAAGGTCTGCTGACACAGACAGGAAGTAGCTCCACGACCAATCAGGAAACAGCTGAGTACATCAAGCAGAAGCTGAGTGAGGAAGTGTCTGCAGAGAGAAGCATCAACCTGCTCCACTGTCTGAATGAACTGAATGATGGTTCTCTGGTGGAGCAGGTCCAACAGTACCTGAGCTCAGGACGTCTGTCTGAAGGTGGACTGTCTCCTGCTCAGTGGTCAGCTCTGGCCTTCATCTTACTGTCATCAGAAGAAGCGCTGGAGCAGTTTGAGTTGAAGAAATACTGTGCTTCAGAGGAGGTTCTGCTGAGGCTGCTGCCAGTGGTCAAAGCCTCCAACAAAGCTCTGTGAGTGAGGTCTATGTAAGTATGAACCTTCTAAACTTCTCCTAAAACAGTGTGTTCTCTCCAGACTGAGCAGCTGTAACCTGTCAGAGAGCAGCTGTGAAGCTCTGTCCTCAGTCCTCAGCTCCTCTAGTCTGACAGTCCTGGATCTCAGTAACAACGACCTGAAGGACTCAGGGCTGAAGATGTTGTCTGTTGGACTGAAGAGTCCTCACTGTAAACTGGAGCAGCTCAGGTCAGAGGGTTTACTCTTCATCTCTGTGAGTTTGTCATTTCTATGACTCTGTTTAACCCTGTGTGTTCAGACTGTCAGGGTGTCTGATCTCAGAGGAAGGCTGTGCTGCTCTGGCCTCAGCTCTGAGGTCCAACCCCTCCCATCTGACAGACCTGGACCTCCGCTTCAACCATCCAGGAGACACAGGAGTAAAGCTCCTGACTGCTCTACAGGAGGAGCCCCACTGCTCACTCTCCACTCTCAGGTGAGGACACGTTCATTACAGTTAGGACGTCATTACTCTCATTTACCAAGTAAACATTATAATGGAAGAAACTGGATTATTTTATTTTAGTCCATTTGGATTCATTAAACATCTGTCTCAGTAACAACAGTAGCTCATGTTTTGGTGTCGAGCTTTAAATAAAAAGGAGAAGCAACATTTGAAACTTAACGTATATTTTTATGTTTTCGTCCGGGAGACTCTTCAGAGTCTGTTAGCATTAGCCTCAAACCTCCCAAACTCTGATGAATCCAGGGGTCTCATTTATAAAGCTCACGTACGGACAAAAGGCCCAAACCTTCTGTACGAACTGTTCTGCGTTTCAGAAACGCTGCTCAGATGTGAAGAGGGCGAGGGGGAGTCAGTTTGAGGAAATCAAGTCGTGTGCACATTTTAAACATTTTTAGCTTTCGTTTTTATTTAATTGGTAATAAAAATATAAGAATGAAACCATAGGCTTTGAGTAAAGCATTTAAATATTGAATGTTTCTACTTTGAGCATCACAGATTACAACAACGTGCTCATGCACCTCGTACGGCAGCGATGTAGTTTGTGAGGATGTTTCACGTTCAGTTTGTTTTCTACACAAAGTTTAGGCCTCATTTTGTGCTCAGTAAGTTTGATAAATGAGGCCCCAGAACTTTGAATATTTGACTTTAGATACAAATGAGTGTAAAAAAGTGTCCTCTGAGCTAAATGCTAACTCAGATTCAGTTAAAATAATTAGTTTGTGGCTCAGATTCACATCCACGAAACATCATCGTATAATATGTTAATAAAGAAATCACAGAAACGATTTCAATGCCGTGAAAAGGACAAAGGTTTATTCACACAGATGTAACGATCCCTGATTCTACGGAAACAAAATGCCCCTATAACAGTGAGGCTGTGTGTTGTTCTTGTGTGACATCATCTGCATGCCCTGTTTAACTGAAGTGTGTTTCCTCAGACTGGATCCTGCTGGAGCTGAGTGGTTAAAACCAGGACCCAGGAAGTGTGAGTATAACGTTCACACAAAGCATTCTGGGAAACGGACAGTGTTGGGGAGAAATTGTATTTAGTTACAGAATACTGAATACTTTCCTTAAATGTATTTAGTAATGTATTCCATTACTTTGTCCCATCAGAGTACTGTATTCTGAATGATATTTCTGCATAAAAGCGGCGTATGGTTAAAATCGTGCAGCTGCACTTGTCACAGCGCCTGTTATGAACTTATTTACCACTAATTCAGACGCATTAAAGCACTTTGCAAACGCCCACAGCCCAAAATAACAGAGACCTATGAATATGAAACTGAAATATAATCATTCATTAACAGTGTTTGGAATAACTCTGTTTAAAATAACGGCGTTATTTTTTCAGTAACGGAGTAATCTAATTCATTACTCTCCCCGTCGTTACAACGCCGTTATCGTTACTGGGTCAACAAAGTGGCTCGTTACTCGACTGAATGAGCTCCGCGGTGTCAGCGTGGGGAGGGCAGCGGAGAGGGTGGGCGGAGTCTCACGGAGACTCGCGCTGCCTGTGTGCGCAGAGCTCGTGCTCTCTGCTCCAAAAACTACGTGTGTCAGGCCACAGTCACAGGGGGAATTGAAATTGCCCTCCCGAACCTCCCACTACTCCTTCCATTGACTACCTCCACGAGCTCAAACGCATAGCTCAGCGTAGTGGAAAATCTCTTGACGAAGTCATGAAGGGAGTGATGGACCAGCTAAGCTTACATCTGGACGACGTTGGAGGGGGTGATGACGATGACGATGATGATGATGACGTAGAGGAGGAGACTACAGTGGATGCACTCGTTACTGGACCGTCGATAGCGAGCTTCACAGCATCCACTCAACTGCCAGGTCGTTCCTCCACTGGCCAGCCGGCAGCTTCTCCTGAACAACCCAACGCTTCCGTCAACGTGGGGCAGAGGATCTCTCTCTCTGGTCACGACTTGAACCCCCCAGAAGTACAGAGAGTTGTGGTGGAACACATCATGAGGAAGGACGATCTGAGTGTTCAATCCATGTCTCCACTACGCCTCCGTACGTTTTCTGGGAAGACACCTAAACCGAACAACGAAGCGGATTATGACTCGTGGCGTTCCCATTAGGGCTGAACGATTTTGAGAAATAATCTAATTGCGATTTTTTTTCTTCAATATTGTGATTGCGATTAAATATGCGATTATTGTTGCAAGGTCCTCTTCTCATGTATTTTTCACCTAACACAAGCAATAAATCAGCCTGTTTCATAATAAACAATATTTGAAGTGAAAATTGCTATTTTAACTAGTTGGAAAAGTTTTAGGAAATCAAACTCCCAATTAATACAAAATAAGCTATTTAATTTATTAAATAGTACTTTATTATTTCGGCCAATCAAATCCCTGTCTGAGTTGCTTCAGATGCGCGTTATTGAAGGACACGGAGAGGCCAGATGGAGCACACGCCAAATCACAGTGGAATTAAGAGCAGCATTTTGGTTTTGGGATGTAACTTTGGACAATATGAAGAAAGAAAAGAACACTGACACAAGGAGACGGGACATGAGGTGCCAGACACAGACACGTCTCTTTGACTCGCAGCCATTTAGTGACATTTCAGCTTAAACAGCACATTTCCTCAGCAAAATAAGACATGACACGGACTCCTGCCTCGGATCCTAGTTACCAACCCTTTTCATACTGCAGTTTAGTGTTTATATCTAGCGTCTGTACGACCTACGGAGCGGATATGCGGTAGACGCAAAGGTAAATAAAGGCACATCGCCTCCGCGGATACTTAATGGTCATGAAACGTCATTATGCTTTTGAGATAAGTTCTTTGTCCACAACATTCCCAAACATAAGCCCCCTAAACTGAGCCACAAACGACTCTTTACTTTTTACAATCAGCACAGACTCACCTATATATGTCTGTGGAGGCAGAGGCGTGTGAATCCGGAGGTGAGGGAGTTTCTGTGATCACCAGAGCGTGTAGTAGCGGCGACGGAATGGCGTGATTAGCGCTGCGGCTAACGCAATGCTAACGGAGAAAAGCAATATTCCTTCGCGGTGGCTGCATGATAAAAGCTGATATTTTCACTGTACATCCACAATCTACCGCGCACCTTAACTAGACTGAGACGTAAACAAAAGCACGCGACGGAGCGGACTTTGCTGCCATATCTCGTTGCTCTATTTACTTCCCAAATCGCGTGCCCTGCGATTACGAAATCGCGTTGTGTAATATCGCGATAAAATTGCAAATGCAATTAATCGTTCAGCCCTAGTTCCCATATTGAACTTTTGCGTGCTGATCCCAGCTTGTCGCAGCTGCACGTTACACGACGCATCATGGACAGCTTGCTCCCTCCGGCTGCCGACCTCGTCAAAGGCTTGGGACCTAACTCGCTGCCCACCATGTTCGTCCAAGTGCTCGATTCCGCTTTTGCCACTGTCCAGGATGGAGAGGAGCTCTTCGCACAATTCCTGAATACCCTCCAGGACCACGGAGAGCGACCGGCCTCCTACCTACAAAGGCTGCAACTGACATTAAGCACAGTTGTGAAGCGCGGCGGAATCTCAGCAAGAGACACTGACAAACACCTACTAAAGCAGTTTTGCAGAGGATGTTGGGACAATGCTGTTATCACGAAGCTACAGTTAGAGCAGAGAAGGGACAATCCACCTACCTTCTCGGAGCTACTGTTCCTGCTCCGGACAGAAGAGGATAGGCAGTTGGCCAAAGACTCTTTGATGAAAAAGCATATCACATCCTCAAAACAACGTGCTAGTCTACAGTCTCACAGTGCATCCTCATGTTCCTGTGGTCATTCCGATACCAGCGCCATTGATGAACTAAGGCAGCAAATGCAAAAACTGCAAAGTCAGATGTCTGCCCTGCTAGCAAAGAAAACGACTGCTTCTACCTCAGAACCCCAGCAGAGCAGACCAAAGTCAAAAGCCAGCGGCTCCAACAAGCCACGGCCTTGGTTTTGCTTCAGGTGTGGCGAAGATGGACACATCGTACCTTCATGCCCGAACTCTGCTAACCCCAACCTGGTAGAACAGAAACGCCGACAGCTGAGGCAAAAGCAGCAGGTATGGGATGTCAAAAATGCCAACCAGTCAAACTAAACGCAGCTTCTTCAGAGGGACAGGCAGAAGCTGCTACACACTTGTGTCCCCAAGATCAACGTTCCAAACTACAACTTCGATTTCCCAAAGGACTAGTCGGAACAAAGAGCACAGGACAGGTCAGGATTAAAGGATCGGATTTTCACTGCCTGTTTGATACCGGATCTCAGGTTACCACTGTAACCCACTCCTTCTATAACACATATTTATCCAACCATGACATCAAACCGCTAAACAACCTGCTGGAGGTGGAAGGCGCCAATGGACAAGCTGTGCCCTACTTGGGGTATGTGGAGTTGGATGTCACGTTTCCTGCTGAGTTCCTGGGACAGTCAGTGGATGTGGATACTCTTGCGCTGGTGGTACCAGACCTCCGATCCTCACAGCCATCTGTTCTCATTGGAACCAACACGCTGGATGTTGTGTATGCGAAGCACTTTGGCACCAAACACCTTGAAGCCCATCCAGTGCGATATGGGTACAGAGCAGTGTTGAAGATCCTGGAGCTCAGACACAGGCTTACCACTGACGACCACCATGGCATCTTAAAGATGCAGACCAACGGTCCACAGACCATCACAGCTGGGGAAACTGTTGTCATGGACGCCTTAGCCATCGCTCCAGCCCTGCAAGGGGAGAAGGCTGTGATTATCCAGCACCCGACTTCCTTCTCCTTGCCTGGTTGATCTACCTCCACAACACCCGTGCTGCCTGCCTGTAATCATAACAAATGAATCCGACCATGATGTAATCCTTCCAGCCCGTGCCGCAATTGCAGAGCTGTGTGCTTTCGGGTCAGTCCTCCATAAAGAGCAAAGTGTGCGCTTACCGGAGCATTTACCCGAGTCATCAGAGCCTACACTGAACTACAACTTCACCGATTCCCCCATATCACCCGAGTGGAGGGAACGTATAATTGCCAAGCTCGACAGTATCCCTGAAGTCTTTGCCAAGCATGATCTTGATTTTGGTTGCACCGCCAAAGTAAAGCACCAAATCAAGCTTGCTGACCCAACACCCTTCCAGTCTACACCGTAAAGCCGGAAGACAAAGAACGCCCTGTCAGGACACTGCATAGGGACCTTCTATTGCCTTGTGGTTACCTCTCAGCTCCAGCAAAGCAAGTCCAGTCGATGACAAACCGTTCCTTGCCTTCAGGAAGCCAAGTACCTCCGGAACCTTCTGCAGATGGTGATGATTGCCTGTCAGAAGAGGAACTGTGGCTTGCTGTGCCTCATTCCATCTCGGAACCAGCCAGATTCACATCCGTGGTTGATGAATCAACCTTTTACAATATATTCAAGTTATTGTAAAGAAACTTGTGGTTGGGTTTTATTCACACACTCGGGCTCTGTGAGTGAATTTCCTTCTGGCACAATTTGGTCAGTTCCTTCTAGCCCTAAAGCGTTACACCTGCAGTGTCTCGCCTTAAGTCATTATGATTATCATCTTTTTATTGTTTGCTGTAATAGACCTTAAAACAGACTGTACATGAACTATCTGCACATGTTGAAGCTTCCAGAGGTTTCCAATCAACCAAACATTTGCTGAGCTTCTACATTTGAAATGACAGACTCAGACAATGAATGTGATTTAGTTTGTGGTAAATAGTTTCTGGGCATCAGTGAATGATCTTTCAGGAGTCAGGTCCAGTTTCTGTCTGTTCGTCTATTTAGAAAGAAATGCAAAATGTACAAATGTCTTTTTAATGAAAGGCCCAACCAGGGACTGGAGCTGAAAATGAGCATCAGCTACAAACTAGTTTTGTACTGTGTTCATTTGTAATGACCCTGTCAAATAAATAAATACACAAATGAATGTGTCGACTTGGCAACTCTCCAAATGCCATTGTTCAGACTCTGGTGTGTCTGAGATCAGCTCAATAATGTGGAGTCTTTGGCCTCAGGCCTTTTTCTCACCGACACTTAGGCTCTATCCACACGAAGACAAAACGCTTATATTTTCAGAAACTTTCTTTGTAAGCTGAAGCCAGCTTAGTAAATGTGTGCGTCCACATGGGTCGACTCAGGTCTGTGAAAACGGCGTGATTCATCTGCCAGGCCTGTGTGTGGCGCTGTGACGCTAACACAGATAAAAGAACAAGATGTAGAGGCGCATGCACAGTAAACGTAAAAGTAAAGTGGAATGTAAACAGTGAAAATTCAACGGATTCAAGGATTATGATTTACGGAAGAGACGAGGAGGCGAGTTTATTCTTCAGACGTAACGGGACTAAAGCAGAAAAACCTGTCAGTGACCGGACTCTTACTGTCAGCCCAAAAACACAGACTGACTCGGCCGTGTTTTCCTACTTATCACCTGTGGCTTGCGGATTACAGTGGAGCAAAACGGAGCGGAGTAAAACCATCATAGATCCATGAGTAAAACTCATTATAAGGTCAGTAGATTATGGATAACAGACTCCACCCCTGTGCTGTGATGTCATCGTTTTAGTAAAAGTTGCGGAGACGTTGTAACAACGGCGCCACGTGAACGGCGTTTTGAGATCTTTCCACTCTATAAAATATCTTTGCGTTTGGTCCTCAGCTTGACTTCGTATGGACAGGGCCTTAGAGAAGGGATTTGTTACTGTAATTCTTTGCAGTATTTGATATATTTCCATATTGTGTATGTTGAATGTAACTGTGGGTCATGTGTTCGCACATGTGTCCTTAATAAAGATGAAATGAATTGACATGATAATGGCTCTGAGAGAGAGATGGAGAGAAAAGTCTCCTCACTTTACTGTTGTGATGCTTTGAAGCACTAATGATGAGATGTTTTCTTTGCATTGGTCATTGGTCAGCTGCTGTCACTTTTCCAGCACATGTTTAGCTGAACAACTAAAGTTTCTCCTCACGTTCTGACAGTCTCCACCTGTTTCAGAAGCTCCTCTCTCTGTGCGCTGCTTTTAGTCCGTTTCTTTGTTGAAAAAAGTTGATAAGTCGTCTGCAGAAGCGCCGCATCTCCCTTCCCCTGTCTGATGATGTCATTCTCACGTCCGCAGCGGTGCATCATGGGAAATGTAGTTCTAACGTGTTTAATGTCATATAAATAAGAAATGATGTGGCGGGCCGCATTTGGCCCGCGGGCCGCGTGTCTGAGACGCCTGCTGTAAACACAGGAGGAGGAGAAAGCCCCTCCCCTCACTGCTGCTCAGCGCTGTCAGCGAGAGGACGCAGCTCTCCTCTCGTCCCGCACTTGACTTCTCAATAAAAGTACGTGATGGAAAGAGCAGAACAACTGTTTTCTCATCGTTTTGGAGGAAAACCTTTGGATCCAATCAAACTATAAACATCAACCCCAAAAAGTCCAGATCTCCTCCAATATTTCACCCATTAAACCAAACTATTGGTTCCCTTGTACCGAACACTGACGTATACGCTTACCCACCTCAATGGTAGAATTACGCAAGAGCGCCCCCTGCTTTAATGGTAGAAATGCAGCAATGCTTTCCCGGCCTCAATGGGTTAATGTGCGACGTCAGAAACTTTGATCCAGTCACTTTGTTTCAACACGTTTGAACTTGAAGAAAGTCATTTGAGAATTAGAATGGAAAATACATTTATTATTTAGAAAAGAAACACGTTTAGTCTTTAAATATTCTTAAATCAGCAATTTACAGGAACTAAACTAAATGTTCCCCTTCATACGTCTCCAGACGGTTTAGTTCCTAATAAACCACTTTATAACAGTTTATACACTTAAACACTTCAGAACATTCCAGGTTATATGTGGCTACGACACAAGAGAAACTAAACTGGAACATAAATAAATAAATAAGCTCAGCTTCACTCAGACAATACTGTGAAGCCTTTGGAACAACTGAAACATTCATTAATGCTCCAGTTTTATTCTATTGTCGAGTGAAATGTTACACACTGTGGATTAAACATGTCACCGTTTAAGTGAAACAATAATTAAATCGATCATGTATTTATTGATATTTATATTTGAATCTTTCAGTCCATTTCAAATCAATATAAACGGCGTTCTCCTCTAAAGAGTGAACAGGGACTAACTGCTGCTGTGTTTTCTCTCCGTCAGATTTCACTGAACTCTCTCTGGATCCAAACACAGCTCAGAGAAAACTCAAACTGTCTGACAACAACAAGAAGGCCACACGTGTGAGAGAAGATCAGCCGTATCCAGATCATCAGGACAGATTTGAGGACTGGCCTCAGCTTCTGTGTGACACTGGTCTGACTGGGCGCTGTTACTGGGAGGTCCAGTGGAGAGGAGGGGTTTATATATCAGTGTCTTACAGAGGAATCAAGAGGAAAGGAGGAGATGACAGTGGGTTTGGAGGCAATGATCAGTCCTGGAGTCTGTCCTGCTCTGAAGATGGTTTCTCTGTTTGGCATAAAAGCAAACGAACCCTCCTCCCTCAGCCCGGGTCCTCCTCTGGGACAGTAGGGGTGTTTGTGGACTGTGCTGCTGGCTCTCTGTCCTTCTACACAGTCTCCTCTGAGGAACTGATCCACCTCCACACCTTCAACACCACCTTCACTCAGACCCTGAGCCCTGGGTTTGGGTTCTGGGATTATGACTCCTCAGTGTCTCTGTCAGACTGAGGATCAGAGGCTCAATTATACGGATGAGTTTCAGTCACATGACCTTTTCCTGAGGCCGTTTTGAGGTCACTGTGAAACTCATCCATAGCTTTAGCAGAATAACTGAATCATTATTGTCCAGTTTGTTGATAGAAACAAAGTCAAACTGAAGCCTCTGTAAAGGAGCGACTGTGGCTCCGCCTCCAAACGCCTGTTCAAATAAATACAATAAAATAACTAAACCGTATGAAGGAAACTCACCGTCACATCTTTGTCTTTTTCTAAATCCTTTTGTTACAGAATCCTGAGTTCAACATCTGTCATTAAAAACCACTCAATAAACTGAATTAATAACATTGATTGATTTAAATATGTGATGAATGCAAAGTGGATTTATTATTAGCTCTGATTATTTGCACTTATTAAACTGCATGTTTAAAGCAGATGGAGAAACTCCTCCCTCTTTACCCAGAAAGCCCTTCTTCAGTCCTCAGAGTGTCTAATCCCGTGTGGATCTGATGTTGGTAATTTTGGAGGTAAACATGGACCCAGTCAATGATATTAATGATCATTTTTGTTATTCATAACTTTTCTTTTTAGATATTATTGTGAAAGTGTAATGCAGTTAATAAGAACAACTGGCCCCTCCCCCTTATGGGAGTGTGACATCATCACATCTAGAACCTGAAATCAACCAATCAGTGACTACCACAGACGGAGTGACATCACCATGACTTTATTCCACAGCTCGGGGTCGTTCATTCAAACAGGTCCTTTAAATGTTTACAGTATGTACAGCATGCCCACTGTCCCACCGCGAGAGAGGGTTCAGAATAAGCACAAGCACATGTCCAGGCAGAGACCCTCCCTGACCACCAGGGGGCGGCGTGGTTCTTCATGCATCACAGAGCGAGGCCGTCTCCACCAGAGCTGGAAGTCACAACAGCTCCATCATTATGTTCATTATGTGTCAAAGTCGCCTCTGATTTATTATCATTCAACTTTATTCATCACCAAAATCAACCTTTAAACCTCAGAGAAATGAGAGAAGACATTTCAGAAGTTCAGTTTTCTTCTCTCCCGGTGAGACGCTGCAGGTGAACAGGGAAACAATGTTCACTCTTTTAGCCGTTTTCTGCCGGACTATATTAACACACAAACCAAGTCTAAACCAGGTCATTATCCATGTTTGTTCAGCAGATTGTCCAGTAGAAGCGAAAAACCGGCACCTAAGCTAGCGTTAGCATATGTAGCATGAAGCTAACGTGGCTTCCTGGTTAGCATTGTCCGTTTTTAGAGGGTTTCTGGGCTCGTCTCCATGTCTCTGTGTCTTTATTTAGTAGAAAGATATTCAAATATATTCTTCATTTAGTGTTTGTTAAAGTCGTTTCTTTGTTTTCCCTCTGGCTGCTTCGAACATGAGCGTTTGTGGCCGATTCCGTTTGTATCGAGAGTCATTTGAAATCAGGGACAGAGTCGGGTTTAAATTTATGACTTTATGACACATTTTTTGCTCAAACAAAGTTAACACGATTATATTTCAGATTTAGCTAAAGACTGTTCCCAGTTTTCTTTAGTTTGGCCGTTTTTGTGATGTTTATAGTTTCACTTCCTTATTGGACACTGACAGGAAGTGACATAGATACAGTTGGCATTTCGTCATACAAGGGGCGTGTCCTCGCAGAGGGGGAAGGAAGTATGTTTTGGGAAACACCATTTTTCCCTTTTTTTGTCCGTTTTCTGGCGGAATATGAACTTATTTATCACATACAAATAAAGTCAAGTCTAAATCAGGTCCATATGCATGTTTTTTCAGCAGATTGTTCGATAGAAAAACAGCAGTTGCAGCTACTGTTAGCATGTAGCATGATGTTAGCATTCTCTATTATGTATCTACTAGCTGTAACCCAGGCTACACTAGTGTCCACATTTGATGTTCTAAGATTATGAGTTATTACAAAAAAATGTCCACCAAGTCCGTAACCCGTCATTCAGTATTTAGACCCGCACTATTAGCAGACCAGTGGTTCCCAACCTTTGTCCTTGAAGCCCCCCCTGCACACGCTGCAGTCGGGTCGCGCCCCCCCATTCCAAACATGAAGCACGGTCACAACAAATGTATGAAAACAACAAATGCTAATAATTATTTCAAACAAACAAACTCCTTTCTTAGTCATATTTGAAGACCTGACCTTTGACCAGACACAGCTCTGAGCCTCTGCCCGGGCACCGCAGGTTTGGAACCACTGTAGTTCTATATAGTCAAGAGCAAAGTGGCCTATACTCGCTGCAGCTGCAGAATGAGCCACTACACCGACAACAGGTTCAACTCCGGAATAAAAGAGGACACGGTGTCACATGGTTCGGTGAATCACTGCTTAAATGTTCATCATTAGGAAACATTTATAACTCTGGATATAATACGCCGATGCTTTCAAAGCTACTTTATAATGTGGCCACAAAAAAACAAAATAGGAAACCAATTGTAGCTCTGATCTTGAAAAGCCAGTGCAGGCCGTGCGCTCGTGGTGGTTTCAGTTTCTGTTTCCACACAGAGGCTCAAACACTCGGAGCAGCGTGTCTGATTTGAGGCTCATGTTTGGGACGTTCTTGGACTTTCTGCTTGGACTTCTTTGTGGAGACCAAGCTTTGGAGGTGGATTTAGACCAGGACTGAGTCTGACTTATTTGTCTGCGCCTCAGACAGACGAGCTGGATCTAATTCACCACAGCCTGGACACCAAAGGAGAAACAAATGTAACTGTGTGGAGCGTCTACAGTTTAGGGTAAGAGACGACGACACACATCACCCTGTTTGGACGCACACACACACACACACTCACACATGCACACACACACACACACTCACACATGCACACACACACACACACACACACACTCTCTCTCTCTCTCTAACATGTGGGGGGGGAAATTAGTTGGGGAGTGGAAAACATTTATAAACAACACAAAGCTAAAAAAAAAAAAAAAAAATAACATTCAAACTGACTCATTCATTTCTGTGTCCCAGGATAATTCCACTGACGAAACCAGATCCAAAATCCCTCGGGGCAAATCTGTGGAACTGCTGTCACAGAATAAAACATTTAAACCTGGCTCTGAACGTGATTCAGATTTCAGTTTGAGTCTCATGATCCGTCTGTGTCACAAAGAGTCAAATCACTTCACAATGTTCGAAACGAGTGAAGAAAGTCACATTTTTCTGTTTGGAGTAAAAACAACACAGAAGTAAAAGTAGAGCGGACTCACCTGAAGCTGCTCCGTCCACAGGGAACCGGAGCGTGCACGAGGAGCGTGTGCACGAGGAGAGTGCACGAGGAGAGTGCACGAGGAGCGTGTGCACGAGGAGAGTGCACGAGGCTGGAGCAGCTCTGTGAAGTTGGCCCCTGTAGAGCCGCATTGTGTAATAACAGTGTAACCTCTTCTTTTTATATACTTTACGCTTTTTTTGTCACATTTTCATATTATTTTTGCCATTTTGACACTTTTTTTGTGTTTAGATTTGGGTAAAGCCACACTGGAGAAAAGGTGCTCAGTTCAGGCGGGGGTTAAGAGGTTAAACTGAGCTGAACTCACTGCGATCATGACGTCCGTGACATTTGTCATTATTTTCGATAAAACATCATATAGATCATGACACGGCCACCAGGGGGAGCCGTTTCCCCAATAATGAGCAATCGATAAATGATACGAGTTCATTAAACGCTCACTGTGTGTTTGAGATTTTATTTAAAAAAAACACAAATTTAGCACAAAAATGTTGATTAACAAAATAAAGTCGCCATAAAGAGCGTCAGGGCTGATCCAAGAAGAGACGATTCCAAACTACAAAATAAAAGCGTTAAATAAACGGTTGCTCCGCCTGCAGCTCCTACAGAATAAAAGCCCGGTCACTGCTTAGTCCAGCGGTGCGTTCGAAGTCCATCGACGGTTACAGTCTCTGTGCGGTGGTGCGTTCAGGGTCACTTCTTGGCGTAGGAGATCCTCATGGCGCAGGTGGCGGTGATCCTGAAGCCCTGCAGCGCGTCTTTGGCCACGCCCGCCTGGGCCTCGCCCTCGAACTCCACGAACGAGATGTCGTGTTTCCCAGGAACTAAACGCACCTCCTTAAAGCCGGGGAATCTGAGGGGCAGCGAACGCAGCACGGTCAGAATACAGCAGGTCAGCGAACGCAGCACGGTCAGAATACAGCAGGAGGTCAGTGAAGGCAGCACGGTCAGAATACAGCAGGAGGTCAGTGAAGGCAGCACGGTCAGAATACAGCAGGTCAGTGAAGGCAGCACAGTCAGAATACAACAGGAGGTCAGTGAAGGCAGCACGGTCAGAATACAACAGGTCAGTGAAGGCAGCTCAGTTAAACAGGAGGTCAGTGAAGGCATCTCAGTTAAAACAGGAGGTCAGTGAAGGCATCTCAGTTAAAACAGGAGGTCAGTGAAGGCAGCTCAGTTACTCACTGGTTGAACAGCATGGACAGCATCATCTCGTTGGTTTCCTCTGGGAGGTTACTGAGGAACAGGATGTGGTTCGGAGGATTATCAGGAACCTGAAACACAACAGTCACATGACCAGGGGGCGGAGCCAGAGTCTGAATGAATACCGAGTACTTCATACAGAATACCGAGTACTTCATACAGAATACCGAGTACTTCATACAGAATACCGAGTACTTCATACAGAATACCGAGTACTTCACACAGAATACCGAGTACTTCACACAGAATACCGAGTACTTCACACAGAATACCGAGTACTTCACACAGAATACCGAGTACTTCACACAGAATACCGAGTACTTCATACAGAATACCGAGTACTTCATACAGAATACCGAGTACTTCACACAGAATACCGAGTACTTCATACAGAATACCGAGTACTTCATACAGAATACCGAGTACTTCATACAGAATACCGAGTACTTCACACAGAATACCGAGTACTTCACACAGAATACCGAGTACTTCATACAGAATACCGAGTACTTCACACAGAATACCGAGTACTTCATACAGAATACCGAGTACTTCACACAGAATACCGAGTACTTCACACAGAATACCGAGTACTTCACACAGAATACCGAGTACTTCACACAGAATACCGAGTACTTCACACAGAATACCGAGTACTTCACACAGAATACCGAGTACTTCACACAGAATACCGAGTACTGAATCGTGAGTGTTACCTGGACAGGTGTGTGCACGGCGACCGGGACCTGAGGAACAAACACAAACTGTTTAGAAATGAAGCGGTGGTTATGGACCCTCGCTGAGCGCCCAGAGCCAGGGGGCGCCGGCGAGCACCTCAGGCCACAGTAGTTATTCTTACTGTACGTGCAGAGTTCAGGATGTTTCAGAAACGGTAACATTCACTCGTCTTTAACGATAGAAGCCCAGCTCAGGACATCCTCCTCTGAGGATGAACCCTCAGCACCGGAGGATCCTGAACCCTGTAGTGACCGTAGTGGCCGTAGTGACCGTAGTGACCGCTCTACAAACAGCTCTGACGGTGGGGGCGTGTCACCTGAGCCGGGCGCTTGTTCTGATTGGCCGCCGCCTCCTGAGCCTTCTTCTTCTTCTCCCTCTTCTTCTCTTTGTCGCCGTACGTTCCCTTCATTTTGGAGATGATCTCGGAGTCCGTCTTCGCGTACTGGATCCTCTGCAACGACAGCACCACTTTATACTTTAACACAACTGTACACTTTCACACAACTTTAAACACCAGATTAGTTCCAAAGATTGCGCTGAAGGATTTTGGATCCGTTTTAGTTTTTGACCAAACTAAATGTGTCAGGGACTGATCTGTGCAAACCCTGCAGGTCGGGCCTCAGAGGAACTAACCGTACCATGGGCTTGTTGTAGAAGGGGAGGCCCTGCAGGTCGGGCCTCAGAGGAACAAACCGTACCATGGGCTTGTTGTAGAAGGGGAGGCCCTGCAGGTCGGGCCTCAGAGGAACTAACCGTACCATGGGCTTGTTGTAGAAGGGGAAGCCCTGCAGGTCGGGCCTCAGAGGAACTAACCGTACCATGGGCTTGTTGTAGAAGGGGAAGCCCTGCAGGTCGGGCCTCAGAGGAACTAACCGTACCATGGGCTTGTTGTAGAAGGGGAAGCCCTGCAGGTCGGGCCTCAGAGGAACTAACCGTACCATGGGCTTGTTGTAGAAGGGGAAGCCCTGCAGGTCGGGCCTCAGAGGAACTAACCGTACCATGGGCTTGTTGTAGAAGGGGAGGCCCTGCAGGTCGGGCCTCAGAGGAACTAACCGTACCATGGGCTTGTTGTAGAAGGGGAAGCCCTGCAGGTCGGGCCTCAGAGGAACTAACCGTACCATGGGCTTGTTGTAGAAGGGGAGGCCCTGCAGGTCGGGCCTCAGAGGAACTAACCGTACCATGGGCTTGTTGTAGAAGGGGAGGCCCTGCAGGTCGGGCCTCAGAGGAACTAACCGTACCATGGGCTTGTTGTAGAAGGGGAGGCCCTGCAGGTCGGGCCTCAGAGGAACTAACCGTACCATGGGCTTGTTGTAGAAGGGGAAGCCCTGCAGGTCGGGCCTCAGAGGAACTAACCGTACCATGGGCTTGTTGTAGAAGGGGAAGCCCTGCAGTTGCCTCAGGGCGTTCGTCGCCGCCGCCAGCTCCTTGAACACGACGAAGGCCTGTCCTCTCATCGGCATCGTCTTCAGCGCCACGATGTCCACCACCTGCCCGAACTGGGAGAAGAGCGCGTACAGCGAGCGCTTCAGCTCTGACGGACAGAAACAGACAGGGGTCAGAATCTGCATCGACACCTAATGACACACACGGCTCTGATTTCTAAACCGGAGCTCGTTCCTTAAAGCCAGAGGAGACCATGTGACGGATATTCACCTTCCTTCTTGACTTTGTCGTTGATGTTGTTGATGTAGATGGTGTGGTTCGGCCTGATGTCCATGATCAGCTCTGGGAACATTATTAACACTTTATTATCCCGTTACAACAAAGATAGAAAACCTCACACTGGCCTAAAAACCGCATCTGGGTGGAAGAAAACCTTTATATTTGAAATGACGATCAGTGAGTTTCTTCCAAACTCGGCTCATCGATCGTCACTCGGGAGGATACTTTGAAATATTATTAGTTACTGAATACTCGCCGTAAAATGTATTGTGTAACGTATTCCGTTACTTTGTCTATTCAGAATACAATACTCTGATTACTTTGAATACTTTTAGAACACTTTTGTTATATTTATGTATAAATATGGTGTATAATTACAAACATGATTGTTGGAACACCTGTTATAAACTTCCCATTAATGATGAACTCTTTCACAGGAGCGTCATGTGACACTGTTTTAAATCTTTACTTTTTGTTTTAGGAGGAAAAACAGGTCAACACGTTTCCCTTTTGTTTCCTGGTTCATGTTTTGTTCCTGCTGTGAATCTGGGGGCAGGCGCTCGAAAGATTCTCATTCCAGCCCATTCCTTTGGCGCAGAATGTTTACTGCTCAAACTAAATTAAAACATTACAAGTTCTTTCTTAATAGTGTTGTGTAATGTGGAGCTAAAATGTGAATGACTGATACTGGGATGTTTTGGAAAGTAACTGTAACTAAACACGCTCACGTGAAAGAGTAACTTTACCAGAATACAGTTACTCAGTATTTAGTTCCTCCCCAGCACTGACGACGACACATCGGGCTGAAACGGCGATGTTAACCTCTTAACCCCCACCTGAACCGAGCACATTTTCACCTGTTCGGCTTTACCCAAATCCTGAAGCTTCTTGGAAAAAAAGCGTCAAAACAACAACAAACAAATGAGACGAAAACCAGTGTGAAAAAGCAACAAAAACGTGACAAAAGAGTAACAGAAAAGTGACACAAGTGATGAAAGTGTGACCGAAACAGCAATCCGTTTAGATGAGTTTTGTAGATTTGGGTAAAGCTGAACTGGAGAAAATGCACTTTGTTAGGGCGGGGGTTAAGAGGTTATCATGTTTGTTTTTGTAGTTAAAGAGGACAATACATCTGTAGTGAGTAGTAAGTAAACATCAACACAACTTTGTTTGTGGTAAATATAAATATTCTTTACTAGTGCACAAGTTACGACGCTCACGGAGTTAAAATTCCTTATTAAAATAAAGTTAGTAAATAAAGTTACAGATTGAACGTTCTCTTTACGCTCCCCATTCATTTAGCCGCAGTTAGCTCCGGAGGATAACCCGCTCTTTATTCGCCTTTACTCTGAACATTTAAACCACTTTCAGCGGGAGACACGGAGCCCGGTCTCCGGTTGTTGCTCCGTGTCCGCCTTGAAGCAGATTATTGTATAAACGTGATATTTCCGGGAGTTTGTGCGGCTCTTACCTGTTTGTGTTTGCGCCAGGAACACGATGAGGCTAAACCCGGAAGTGTTTTTCACTCGGTACTTTCTGCTGCTGCGGTTTAAGTGACACCGCCGCCGCAGGCCAGAGGAGGAACTGCAGCCTCTCTGATGACGAACTCTTTACACATTTTAAACTCTTAACCCCCCGCGTAAACTTAGTGCATTTTATTCAGTTCGGCTTTACCCAAATCTAAAAGCTTTTTGACTGGATCTTACAGCCTGTGGGCCAGAGTAACGTCTCATTTGAAAGCTAAGACCTACAAAACTCATCGAAGATTTTTCCCTGCGTTGTTGCCGTCACTTTTTCGTCGTGTTTTTTATAAATGTTTTCATTGCTTTTTTGTAATTTTTTTGTAGCTTTTTGTCTCATTTTTGTCACGTTTTCGTTTTTATTTTGACGCTTTTTTCAAGAAGCTTTTAGATTTGGATAAAACTGGAGAACATGCCCTGGTTCAGGCGGGAGTTAAAAGGTTAAAAACATTTGGAGAGACCGTCCCTTTAAAAGTCGAACTTGAATCTCCCCTTTGTCCTCCCCGAGCTTCCGTACTCGGTTTGTTGTCATCAGCTGTGAATCTGTAACGCTGACGGTCCTCTCTCTCCGCACCGGTGTCTCCGCACTCTCCCCCCGGTGTCTCCGCACTCTCCCCCCGGGCGCAGAGCCTCCACCGGCCGTTCCTGCCTCTTCTCCCCGGGATCGAGCGCCTGTGGGCGGCCGCAGCGAACAGCACGAGTCCGGAGACCAACAACAGCAGAGCCCCCGCAGTAGAACCGCAGCCGGGCCATAACCGGGCCATAACCGGGCCACAGGCGGAAGCATGGCGTCGGTGCGGGTGGCAGTCCGGGTCAGACCCATGAACATACGGTGAGACAGTTGTTTTTATTACTCGATACTTGAGTAAAAGTACAGATACTGCAGGTCACATGTGACCGCAGTCAAAGTCAAAGTTGTGTGAGTCATTGGGTAAAGGCTCTTCCTGATGTTCTGTCCTCTTTGGTGAATGGTCATAAACTCACACATTTGTTTGTCTCTCTGCTACGTTTCCATGGAGACCAACACTCTGATCCTAATGTGATTTCTGGAGTTCTCAGATTATGGAAGAGCCAACATCATCTGATATGAACCACATTTATTCCTGATCTTATTATTAATCATCTTTTTCAGAGGGACAATGTCCAGAGACCTTAAGCTCATGGACCAGGTTTTAGCTACATCGCCGGGTTTCAGGTCACATCACAGCGTTCCAAAGGCCTATAATATTATATAGAGCAGTGGTTCCCAAACCTGTTGGAGCCGTGCACCCCCTGAAGCTTTGGGGGACGAGTCGCGTACCCCATAGTGTGACACGACTGAAAACACTGGGAATATCTCGTGTAATATTATGTTTACCTTCTGTGGACCCACCACCTGCAGGGGGCGCTATAGGGGCTGGTGCAGCTCCAACAGCTGCCCCACGACCCGGCAACGGACAAGTGGGAGAAAATGGACGGATGTTATGTTTATTTCCTCCATTATTCCAGTGAACTCAAGGTTTTCCACATTCCGTTTGTTTTGCTCGTCCGGGGGATTAAATAAATACAAAACAAATGAAAATGCTTTTTATATCTTTGAACGCGAGGCTGTTGGTGTGAACGGGTCAAGTGTTTTCTTTGTCCCGGTGACCGGCTCATACTGACCATCAGACTCTGGCCCCGCCCCCTCAGTCGTCCTGTCCAATCACCGGTGCAGACTCAAATGCACTGTTTAAGCTTTTGTTAAAGTGAAGATAATGTTCCTACAGGACATTACAGTCTGTGCACGAGCCCCCGCACACCAGCTCATACATGTAAATGTGCCAGACACAAAGCCACGGGGATCAGAGGAGGGGCCACAGACGCTCCTCCCCTCGCTCCTCGGGTCAGGATGAGAGGAAACCTCCTGTTGCAAATGGACGTCCCGTCAGTCTGACTCACAGGCTCCTCCCTCTTTAGGACAGATATTGATCGCTCGTCGGCGCTGCTGTTGTAGTGAGGGCCTCCTCGGCCTCAGCCGCTCTCGGCCTCCGGAGTTTTACACTCGGGTCCAAAGCGGCTCCTGAGGTTCGGTTCTGGACATGTTTAAGTCCAGGACCAGCTCATCCACGTCTGCATTATAAGAGTCTTTCGCCTGGATCAGCGCGTTTCCCGTGCGGCGTTAATATCGATCGGATTGTGATCAACTTTTTTTTCCTCCAACATTTCTTTGCGTACCCCCAGGGGTACGCGTACCACAGTTTGGGAACCCCTGATATAGAGTTATTTTGTTCTTGAGGAAATGTTTGCTCGTGTACATGGAGATCATGGACCCAGTGACTGATATTGATGATCATTTTTATAATTCATACATTTTCGTTTTAGATGCGACTGGTGAAAGTGTAAAGCAGGTAATAGGAACAACTGGCTCCGCCCCCCACGGTGACATCATCACTTTCTAGAACCTGGAAACAACCAATAGCTGGTGTCCATCCGTAGACCCGGATCTTTTACACGTGTGCATGAACTAACCAGGAAAACACGGCGACACCATGTCACAAAGACGGGGATTAAATATGTAATATAAATAAATAATCACAAAGGCTATTGTAGCGACTCTAAGCCTGTGTGGCTCAGATCGCGCTGGTTTGTAGTAGGAGGCCCGACTGAATGGCGTCTCTGCGTTTGCTGATGTACATGTTGTGGTTTAATGGATTAGTTACTGGGTAGATTGACTCGTGTACACGGTTCAGCGTAATCACCGACTAACGACGTGGCTGTTTTATTATTTGTATATTTTTTCAAAAGTAACTCAGTGTCTCATTTTCATTTTTGAAACCGTGATATTTAACACAAACATAAACAGTTTTAAGTTGATAATACTTTACTGTCTCTTTAAGCTTTACAGATAATATCGTGTATCGCGATATCGTCCTGCCTCAGTATATGGTTATCGTTTTAGAAAATAAGGCTGAACGATATTGAAGTAACTTGTGATACACGATACGGCCGAGAAATATCACGATAACGATATTATTGCGATATTTCACGAAACCATTTCAACTCGACATGTTCCGTTCCGTAAATCACAAATTGTAAGTCATTTATTTTTCAGGAAATTGTGTCAAACAAAGACTTAAACTTTAAATCAGAGTGCAGCTTTACCCAAATCTAAAAGCGTACATCCTATAGGCCAGTGTAACACCTCATTTGAAAGCTAAGACCTACAAAACTCCTCTAACCGGATCGTTTCCCTCGTGTTGTCGTCACGTTTTGACGCTTTTTTCCAGAAGTGTTTAGATTTGGGTAAAGCCGAACACGCGATGATGCACAAAAGCCTGAGGATCTGAAGTGTGTGTTTCAGAGAGAAAGATCTGGAGGCTCAGAACATCATCAGGATGGAAGGAAACAAGACCAGCATCACCAACGCCAAGGTACCAATACTACTACTACTACTACTGCTATTACTACTGCTACTACTACTACCACTACTACTATTACTATTAATACTGCTACCACTGCTAGAGCTGGATAGTGACAAAAATGAATATTTGTGGGACTTTCGTGAAATCGATGATGAAGCGATGTTTTTCCAAACAAGATAAATCTGTAAAACTGTGCTTTAAACGTCTACATTTGTTTTGATGTTCAGGACGAGAACACTTTCCACATTTCCCACAGTTTTTTTCCTAGTTTAGTTTAGTTTATTTGTTTATTTGAGCAGTTTAGTTGAAGATCTGCTTATAAGGACTAAGCCGAGGCAAAAGCTCATGAGCTCCCGAAATCATTACAATAAAAAACATCTTATACAACATATTACAAGGAGCAAAGTACCAGAGCAGAGGAACACGGCACACAAACACACACGCTTGTGACTTTACACATTATCAATCATACATTTAGCACTTCATATTTTGATTTTGATTTGCCTCGTTAGCAAAAGAACCTGTTACTGTTTGAGATGTTCATTTAATGAACAAAAATGAACATTTCTCATTTCATGTACGATGTCTGAAACAAAAGAGACAAAAGGCTCAGGTACAGATGGTCATAAAGCCGAACACAGTGGACTTTCCCCAGAGTCACTCGTGTTAAAAACAACATTAAACACAGATTATCCGGGATCTTGATACTTCCCAGCTGTCATTTCAAACCTTGATATGGTCTGGATTAGTTTAATATTTTGCTTGGTTGCTTAATTTTTTTGAAATGTATTTTATGTACAATGGATTATGTAGTACAGTTCCTCTCGAAAGTACTAATACATCTTGAACCTTTGCACATTTTGTCATGTTTACCATAAATGTAAAGATTTTATTTTGAATTTTTTACTGAAAGTTCACACACAAGTAACAGACGACTGTAAAGTGAAAGCAAAATGATACATGATTCTGTTATTTTTCAAAAAAATAGAAAAGTGAAAGTGGGGGTGCATAAGTATTCATACAGCATGACTTAATACTTTGTGGAACCCCCTTTTGCTGCAATAACAGCAGCAAGTCTTCTGGGGTTTGACTCTACAAGGTTTGCACATGTAGAGACTGACATTTTAGCCCATTCCTCTTTACAAAACAACTCCAGCTCTGTCACATCAGAAGGAGAGCGTTTGTGAACAGATGTTTTCAGGTCTTTCCAGATGTTCAATAGGATTTAGGTCAGGACTTTGACTGGGCCATTCTAACACATTAATATGTTTGTTTTAAACCATTCCATTGTACATGTTTGTGTTTAGGGTCATTGTCCTGCTGGAAGGTGAAGCTCCGCCCCAGACTTGTTTTCTGTATGTTTTCCAATTTTCCCCAATTTTTTTTCATAATTTCTTCCCAATTTCTTCCCATGTCTTGACATTGAGGAGTAAACTCGATGTTGTAAATTTGCATTTCTTCCAAACAGCAGTTTCGATATGATCTCTCTCTGGTTTGCAGCTTCCTGACGGACCGACCGGGGACTCGATCAGAGACCGGACCAAGACCTTCACCTATGACTTTTCCTACGACTCGTCCGACCCCAACAGGTCGGGCTTCACCTCCCAGGAGCAGGTCAGAGCCAACACTTTAGGCCCGTGTTGTATCAAGAGATCTCTGTGCTCACTTTAGGCCCGTGTTGTATCGGGGAGATCTCTGTGCTCACTTTAGGCCCGTGTTGTATCGGGAGATCTCTGTGCTCACTTTAGGCCCGTGTTGTATCGGGGAGATCTCTGTGCTCACTTTAGGCCCGTGTTGTATCGGGGGATCTCTGTGCTCACTTTAGGCCCGTGTTGTATCAGGGGGATCTCTGTGCTCACTTTAGGCCCGTGTTGTATCGGGGGATCGCTGTGCTCACTTTAGGCCCGTGTTGTATCAGGGGGATCTCTGTGCTCACTTTAGGCCCGTGTTGTATCAGGGGGATCTCTGTGCTCACTTTAGGCCCGTGTTGTATCGGGGGATCTCTGTGCTCACTTTAGGCCCGTGTTGTATCGGGGGATCTCTGTGCTCACTTTAGGCCCGTGTTGTATCGGGAGATCTCTGTGCTCACTTTAGGCCCGTGTTGTATCAGGGAGATCTCTGTGTTCACTTTAGGCCCGTGTTGTATCGGGGAGATCTCTGTGTTCACTTTAGGCCCGTGTTGTATCGGGGGGATCCCTGTGCTCACTTTAGGCCTGTGTTTATCTGAGGCCAGGTTTATTTTTATGGAAAAGCCTGAGTCGGAGCCGCTCTGGCCTCTGTTGCTTTAACTCTGGCGCTGGGGCGGTGTTGACAGGACACTGACAGAGATCCTGCAGAGAGAGGAGCCTCACTCGTCTCGCTTTAAGATTTAAAACTGCACAGTGTAAGTCAATGTCAGCTTTAGTTCCAGTAGACTACTACAAATAAAGTACCCTGCAGGTGTTCTCTCCTGTATATAAAGTATTTGGACCCTGCAGGTGTTCTCTCTTGTGTATAAAGTATTTGGTCCCTGCAGGTATTCTCTCTTGTATATAAAGTATTTGGACCCTGCAGGTGTTCTCTCTTGTATATAAAGTATTTGGACCCTGCAGGTGTTCTCTCTTGTATATAAAGTATTTGGACCCTGCAGGTGTTCTCTCTTGTGTATAAAGTATTTGGTCCCTGCAGGTATTCTCTCTTGTATATAAAGTATTTGGACCCTGCAGGTGTTCTCTCTTGTATATAAAGTATTTGGACCCTGCAGGTGTTCTCTCTTGTATATAAAGTATTTGGACCCTGCAGGTATTCTCTCTTGTATATAAAGTATTTGGACCCTGCAGGTGTTCTCTCTTGTATATAAAGTATTTGGACCCTGCAGGTGTTCTCTCTTGTGTATAAAGTATTTGGTCCCTGCAGGTATTCTCTCTTGTATATAAAGTATTTGGACCCTGCAGGTGTTCTCTCTTGTATATAAAGTATTTGGACCCTGCAGGTGTTCTCTCTTGTATATAAAGTATTTGGACCCTGCAGGTGTTCTCGGACCTGGGTTTGGACGTGCTGAAGTCTGCGTTCGAAGGATACAACGCCTGTGTGTTCGCCTACGGCCAAACGGGCTCTGGCAAATCCTACACCATGATGGGAAATCCCGTGAGTACTACTACTGCTACTGCTACTTCTACTACTAACACTACTACTACTACTACTACTACTACGCGCATTGAGTTCCCTTGTGGGCGGCACGGTGGCACAATGGTTAGTGCTTGTGCATCACCGGATGGATCCGGTGTGGCTTGTTTACATGCGTGAGACCCATGTGTGTTCATTAAAATGCAGTGTCCCGACCAAATAAACCAATAAAAAAAACACTCAGAGACACTCTGGGACAGTATAAATAAAGTTGCCTTGCCTTACTACTACTACTACTACTACTACTACTACTGCCAAGATAAGCACTCTCCCCAGAGGCTGCAGAGATGTATCTCCTGGACTTTGTATCAAATAGGATTCTTATGTCTCGTGCAGCTCCTGGGTTGACGTCTCAGAGCTCAGAGTTTGAACACTGACCTCTTGTGGACAAACGTTATTATTGCGACTTCTCATCAACACGACTGAAGCACCAACACAATCATGTGGAACATTCATGCGTGTCTGAGGAATCCTCAGGAATCCTGCTCTCTCCTGGTAAAGGACTGGCTTTGGTTTCCTCCGGGTACTCCGCTATGGGTCGTCCAGTGGAGGGATGGGTCAAATGCAGAGGACATATGTCGTTGTACAGTTGATGTTTAATGACAAATACATTTACCTTTTAACATGTTCATTACCGTGTGGCTCCTCAGGGTGAAGCCGGGCTCATCCCGAGGATCTGTGAGGGACTGTTCAGCCGCATCCACTTGGGCTGGGACCAGGCGTCCTACAGGACCGAGGTCAGGTAAGACCTGGACCGGATCTTAAGCCGGAGTGGAACCTGTGACTTCAGACCTAAATCTGATCTGATTTCTGGAGTTTTACGATGATTGAAGTGGCATTTAGAGCATAATCTGACAACGATGATGAAGCGAGATCAGAAATATGCTGCAAACGTTTACATTTACTTTGCTGCTGAGAAAGAGAATTGTCCTGAACGACTTTCCACATTTTCCACCAGTTGTTTTTCAACCACATCCTAATACACTTTTTCCTAAATTTTCAATTTCCCTCAATTTATTCCCATTTTCTCCAATCGTTTTAAACCTTTTTCCTAATTTTTCCTTTATTTTCCGCCCTCTTTGTTTCCCCTGTTTTAACTCTGTCCCGTGTCGGCTGCAGTTTCCTGGAGATCTATAACGAGCGAGTGAGGGACCTGCTGCGGAGGAAGTCCAGTCAGATGTATAACCTGCGAGTCCGAGAGCACCCGAAGGAGGGGCCGTACGTGGAGGGTGAGGCCTGGCTCCACAGCGCCACCTGTCTGTGAGACGTTTAAACACGTGTGCTGTGTCCTCAGACCTGTCCCGTCACCTGGTGCAGACCTACAGAGATGTGGAGGACCTGATGGAGGGAGGAAACATGAACCGAACCACGGCCGCCACCGGGATGAACGAGACCAGCAGCCGCTCCCACGCCATCTTCACCCTGAGCTTCACCCAGGTCTGAACTCTCACCTCCCTCACTCTGAGCTCCAGGTCTGAACTCTCACCTCCCTCATGCTGAGCTTCAGGTCTGAACTCTCACCTCTATCCCCCTGAGCTTCAGCCAGGTCTGAACTCTCACCTCCCTCACTCGGAGCTCCAGGTCTGAACTCTCACCTCCCTCACTCTGAGCTTCAGCCAGGTCTGAACTCTCACCTCCCTCACTCGGAGCTCCAGGTCTGAACTCTCACCTCCCTCACTCTGAGCTTCAGCCAGGTCTGAACTCTCACCTCCCTCACTCGGAGCTCCAGGTCTGACCTCTCACCTCCCTCACTCTGAGCTTCAGGTCTGAACTCTCCCCTCTATCCCCCTGAGCTTCACCCAGGTCTGACCTCTCATCTCCCTCACTCTGAGCTTCAGGTCCGAACTCTCACCTCCCTCACTCTGAGCTTCAGGTCTGAACTCTCCCCTCCCTCACTCTGAGCTTCAGGTCTGAACTCTCCCCTCCCTCACTCCCTCCTCCTCTTTTTAGGGCCTTCCTTTATCTCCATCTTGTTGATGTTTCTAACTTTTACTCCAGGCCAAGTTCGACGCTGAGCGGCCGAGTGAGACTCTGAGTAAGATCCACCTGGTCGACCTGGCCGGGTCCGAGAGGGCGGAGTCTACGGGAGCGTCCGGCGCCCGACTGAAGGAGGGCGCCAACATCAACAAGAGCCTGGTCACTCTGGGCAACGTCATCTCCGCTTTAGGTCAGGACAACTCAAATACTGTAGTTCTGTAGCGACGTCATCTCTGCCTTAGGTCAGGACAACTCAAATACTGTAGTTCTGTAGCGACGTCATCTCTGCTTTAGGTCAGGACAACTCAAATACTGTAGTTCTGTAGCGACGTCATCTCCGCTTTAGGTCAGGACAACTCAAATACTGTAGTTCTGTAGCGACGTCATCTCTGCTTTAGGTCAGGACAACTCAAATACTGTAGTTCTGTAGCGACGTCATCTCCGCTTTAGGTCAGGACAACTCAAATACTGTAGTTCTGTAGCGACGTCATCTCTGCTTTAGGTCAGGACAACTCAAATACTGTAGTTCTGTAGCGACGTCATCTCTGCTTTAGGTCAGGACAACTCAAATACTGTAGTTCTGTAGCGACGTCATCTCCGCTTTAGGTCAGGACAACTCAAATACTGTAGTTCTGTAGCGACGTCATCTCTGCTTTAGGTCAGGACAACTCAAATACTGTAGTTCTGTAGCGACGTCATCTCTGCTTTAGGTCAGGACAACTCAAATACTGTAGTTCTGTAGCGACGTCATCTCTGCTTTAGGTCAGGACAACTCAAATACTGTAGTTCTGTAGCGACGTCATCTCTGCTTTAGGTCAGGACAACTCAAATACTGTAGTTCTGTAGCGACGTCATCTCCGCTTTAGGTCAGGACAACTCAAATACTGTAGTTCTTTAGCGACGTCATCTCTGCTTTAGGTCAGGACAACTCAAATACTGTAGTTCTGTAGCGACGTCATCTCTGCTTTAGGTCAGGACAACTCAAATACTGTAGTTCTGTAGCGACGTCATCTCCGCTTTAGGTCAGGACAACTCAAATACTGTAGTTCTTTAGCGACGTCATCTCCGCTTTAGGTCAGGACAACTCAAATACTGTAGTTCTGTAGCGACGTCATCTCCGCCTTAGGTCAGGACAACTCAAATACTGTAGTTCTGTAGCGACGTCATCTCTGCTTTAGGTCAGGACAACTCAAATACTGTAGTTCTGTAGCGACGTCATCTCTGCCTTAGGTCAGGACAACTCAAATACTGTAGTTCTGTAGTGACGTCATCTCCGCTTTAGGTCAGGACAACTGAAATACTGTAATTCTGTAGTGACGTCATCTCCGCTTTAGGTCAGGACAACTCAAATACTGTAATTCTGTAGTGACGTCATCTCCGCTTTAGGTCAGGACAACTCAAATACTGTAATTCTGTAGTGACGTCATCTCCGCTTTAGGTCAGGACAACTCAAATACTGTAGTTCTGTAGCGACGTCATCTCCGCTTTAGGTCAGGACAACTCAAATACTGTAGTTCTGTAGCGACGTCATCTCCGCTTTAGGTCAGGACAACTCAAATACTGTAGTTCTGTAGTGACGTCATCTCCGCCTTAGGTCAGGACAACTCAAATACTGTAGTTCTGTAGCGACGTCATCTCCGCTTTAGGTCAGGACAACTCAAATACTGTAGTTCTGTAGCGACGTCATCTCCGCTTTAGGTCAGGACAACTCAAATACTGTAGTTCTGTAGCGACGTCATCTCTGCTTTAGGTCAGGACAACTCAAATACTGTAGTTCTGTAGCGACGTCATCTCTGCTTTAGGTCAGGACAACTCAAATACTGTAGTTCTGTAGCGACGTCATCTCTGCCTTAGGTCAGGACAACTCAAATACTGTAGTTCTGTAGCGACGTCATCTCTGCCTTAGGTCAGGACAACTCAAATACTGTAGTTCTGTAGCGACGTCATCTCTGCTTTAGGTCAGGACAACTCAAATACTGTAGTTCTGTAGCGACGTCATCTCTGCCTTAGGTCAGGACAACTCAAATACTGTAGTTCTGTAGCGACGTCATCTCTGCCTTAGGTCAGGACAACTCGAATACTGTAGTTCTGTAGCGACGTCATCTCTGCTTTAGGTCAGGACAACTCAAATACTGTAGTTCTGTAGCGACGTCATCTCTGCCTTAGGTCAGGACAACTCAAATACTGTAGTTCTGCAGCGACGTCATCTCTGCTTTAGGTCAGGACAACTCAAATACTGTAGTTCTGCAGCGACGTCATCTCTGCTTTAGGTCAGGACAACTCAAATACTGTAGTTCTGTAGCGACGTCATCTCTGCTTTAGGTCAGGACAACTCAAATACTGTAGTTCTGCAGCGACGTCATCTCTGCTTTAGGTCAGGACAACTCAAATACTGTAGTTCTGCAGCGACGTCATCTCTGCTTTAGGTCAGGACAACTCAAATACTGTAGTTCTGTAGCAACGTCATCTTTGCTTTAGGTCAGGACAACTCAAATACTGTAAACGTTGTGACATCATGTGAACGCCCTGTTGCTCCACAGCCGACCTGTCACAGGACGCTGTGAACCTGAAGAAGAAGTCGGTCTTCGTCCCGTATCGAGACTCGGTCCTGACCTGGCTCCTCAAGGACAGTCTGGGCGGGAACTCTCGGACCATCATGATCGCCAGTGAGTACTGCAAATACTACACATACTACTGCAGAGTACAGGGAACTACACGTACTACTGCAGAGTACAGGGAACTACACGTACTACTGCAGAGTACAGGGAACTACACGTACTACTGCAGAGTACAGGGAACTACACCTACTACTGCAGAGTACAGGGAACTACACGTACTACTGCAGAGTACAGAGAACTACACGTACTACTGCACTTATACTACTGCAGAGTACAGGGAACTACACATACTACTGCAGAGTACAGGGAACTACACGCACTACTGCAGAGTACAGGGAACTACACGCACTACTGCAGAGTACAGGGAACTACACGTACTACTGCAGAGTACAGGGAACTACACGTACTACTGCAGAGTACAGAGAACTACACGTACTACTGCACTTATACTACTGCAGAGTACAGGGAACTACACATACTACTGCAGAGTACAGGGAACTACACGCACTACTGCAGAGTACAGGGAACTACACGCACTACTGCAGAGTACAGGGAACTACACGTACTACTGCAGAGTACAGGGAACTACACGTACTACTGCAGAGTACAGGGAACTACACGTACTACTGCAGAGTACAGAGAACTACACGTACTACTGCACTTATACTACTGCAGAGTACAGGGAACTACACATACTACTGCAGAGTACAGGGAACTACACGCACTACTGCAGAGTACAGGGAACTACACGCACTACTGCAGAGTACAGGGAACTACACGTACTACTGCAGAGTACAGGGAACTACACGTACTACTGCAGAGTACAGGGAACTACACGTACTACTGCAGAGTACAGGGAACTACACGTACTACTGCAGAGTACAGGGAACTACACGTACTACTGCAGAGTACAGGGAACTACACGTACTACTGCAGAGTACAGGGAACTACACATACTACTGCACTTATACTACTGCAGAGTACAGGGAACTACACGTACTACTGCAGAGTACAGGGAACTACACGTACTACTGCAGAGTACAGGGAACTACACGCACTACTGCAGAGTACAGGGAACTACACGTACTACTGCACTTATACTACTGCAGAGTACAGGGAACTACACCTACTACTGCACTTATACTTCTGCAGAGTACAGGGAACTACACGTACTACTGCAGAGTACAGGGAACTACACGTACTACTGCACTTATACTACTGCAGAGTACAGGGAACTACACCTACTACTGCACTTATACTACTGCAGAGTACAGGGAACTACATGTACTACTGCAGAGTACAGGGAACTACATGTACTACTGCAGAGTACAGGGAACTACACGTACTACTGCAGAGTACAGGGAACTACACGTACTACTGCAGAGTACAGGGAACTACATGTACTACTGCAGAGTACAGGGAACTACACGTACTACTGCAGAGTACAGGGAACTACACGTACTACTGCAGAGTACAGGGAACTACACACACTACTGCAGAGTACAGGGAACTACACGTACTACTGCACTTATACTACTGCAGAGTACAGGGAACTACATGTACTACTGCAGAGTACAGGGAACTACACGTACTACTGCAGAGTACAGGGAACTACACGTACTACTGCACTTGTACTACTGCAGAGTACAGAGAACTACACATACTACTGCAGAGTACAGGGAACTACACGTACTACTGCAGAGTACAGGGAACTACACGTACTACTGCAGAGTACAGGGAACTACACGTACTACTGCAGAGTACAGGGAACTACACGTACTACTGCAGAGTACAGGGAACTACACGTACTACTGCAGAGTACAGGGAACTACACGTACTACTGCAGAGTACAGGGAACTACACGTACTACTGCAGAGTACAGGGAACTACACGCACTACTGCAGAGTACAGGGAACTACACGCACTACTGCAGAGTACAGGGAACTACACGTACTACTGCACTTATACTACTGCAGAGTACAGGGAACTACACGTACTACTGCACTTATACTACTGCAGAGTACAGGGAACTACACGTACTACTGCACTTATACTACTGCAGAGTACAGGGAACTACACGTACTACTGCAGAGTACAGGGAACTACACGTACTACTGCACTTATACTACTGCAGAGTACAGGGAACTACATGTACTACTGCAGAGTACAGGGAACTACATGTACTACTGCAGAGTACAGGGAACTACACGTACTACTGCACTTATACTACTGCAGAGTACAGGGAACTACACGTACTACTGCAGAGTACTGGGAACTACATGTACTACTGCAGAGTACAGGGAACTACACCTACTACTGCAGAGTACAGGGAACTACACGTACACCTGCAGAGTACAGGGAACTACACGTACACCTGCAGAGTACAGGGAACTACACGTACTACTGCAGAGTACAGGGAACTACACGTACTACTGCAGAGTACAGGGAACTACACGTACTACTGCAGAGTACAGGGAACTACACGTACTACTGCAGAGTACAGGGAACTACACGTACTACTGCAGAGTACAGGGAACTACACGTACTACTGCAGAGTACAGGGAACTACACGTACTACTGCAGAGTACAGGGAACTACACGTACTACTGCAGAGTACAGGGAACTACACGTACTACTGCAGAGTACAGGGAACTACACGTACTACTGCAGAGTACAGGGAACTACACGTACTACTGCATTTATACTACTGCAGAGTACAGGGAACTACACGCACTACTGCAGAGTACAGGGAACTACACGTACTACTGCAGAGTACAGGGAACTACACGTACTACTGCAGAGTACAGGGAACTACACGTACTACTGCACTTATACTACTGCAGAGTACAGGGAACTACACCTACTACTGCACTTATACTACTGCAGAGTACAGGGAACTACATGTACTACTGCAGAGTACAGGGAACTACACGTACTACTGCAGAGTACAGGGAACTACACGTACTACTGCAGAGTACAGGGAACTACACGTACTACTGCAGAGTACAGGGAACTACACGTACTACTGCAGAGTACAGGGAACTACACGCACTACTGCAGAGTACAGGGAACTACACGTACTACTGCAGAGTACAGGGAACTACACGTACTACTGCACTTATACTACTGCAGAGTACAGGGAACTACACGCACTACTGCAGAGTACAGGGAACTACACGCACTACTGCAGAGTACAGGGAACTACACGTACTACTGCAGAGTACAGGGAACTACACGTACTACTGCAGAGTACAGGGAACTACACGTACTACTGCAGAGTACAGGGAACTACACGTACTACTGCACTTATACTACTGCAGAGTACAGGGAACTACACGCACTACTGCAGAGTACAGGGAACTACACGTACTACTGCAGAGTACAGGGAACTACACGTACTACTGCAGAGTACAGGGAACTACACGTACTACTGCAGAGTACAGGGAACTACACGTACTACTGCAGAGTACAGGGAACTACACGCACTACTGCAGAGTACAGGGAACTACACGTACTACTGCAGAGTACAGGGAACTACACGTACTACTGCAGAGTACAGGGAACTACACGTACTACTGCAGAGTACAGGGAACTACACGTACTACTGCACTTATACTACTGCAGAGTACAGGGAACTACACGCACTACTGCAGAGTACAGGGAACTACACGCACTACTGCAGAGTACAGGGAACTACACGTACTACTGCAGAGTACAGGGAACTACACGTACTACTGCAGAGTACAGGGAACTACACGTACTACTGCAGAGTACAGGGAACTACACGTACTACTGCAGAGTACAGGGAACTACACGTACTACTGCACTTATACTACTGCAGAGTACAGGGAACTACACGCACTACTGCAGAGTACAGGGAACTACACGTACTACTGCAGAGTACAGGGAACTACACGTACTACTGCAGAGTACAGGGAACTACACGTACTACTGCAGAGTACAGGGAACTACACGCACTACTGCAGAGTACAGGGAACTACACGTACTACTGCAGAGTACAGGGAACTACACGTACTACTGCAGAGTACAGGGAACTACACACCAGTGAGTATTCACTCAGCTCGGGTGAAGAGGAAGTAACAAGAAAAACAGATGGAAAATAAAGTTGTAATTGAATAAAAGGAATGTAAAGGATAATTTAACAAGGTGGAGTAAAGCGGTGAACAAACGTGTCTATTTAATAAACAAAAGGTCGTAAACTAAACAAACGTAAATAAGTGCAGTAACAGAATCAGGCCTAACAAATACAAAGTCATGATTAGAACGAGTGACGTGAACGTCCTACAAAGCGACAGACAAACGGCGCTCGGTCCACAGAGCTCAGAGCCTCAGGTGTGTCCTGAAGGTGGAGACACAGGGTTGGTCAGTCACACAGCAGCTGCACCAATCAGGAGGCAGAAGGGATCAATCCTACTGCAGGGCTTGAGGTAATCCACCAATCACAGACGAGCAGGGACTCAGAGGATCCGTATACAAAAACACACGTTTAAGGCACTCAGAAACGAATATACAAAGGGCCGTAACAGTCCTGCAAATAAGCATTTCTGTCACGCTCACCCAGCCCCCCCCCGCGGTCGTCCCCGGATCAGATCATAAACTACATCCGTGTTTTGTGTGTCAGCGATCTCTCCGGCCGACGTGAACTACGGCGAGACGCTCAGCACGCTACGCTACGCTAACCGCGCCAAGAACATCATCAACAAACCCACCGTGAACGAGGACGCCAACGTCAGGCTGATCCGGGAACTGCGGGCGGAGATCGCACGGCTGCGGACTTTACTACTGCATGGGAGCCAGGTATGAGTACTACTACTACTTCTACTACTACTACTACTATTAACTACTACTACTACTACTATTTACTACTACTACTACTACTACTACTACTATTTACTACTACTACTACTACTATTAACTACTGCTATTAACTATACTACTACTATTATTAACTACTACTACTACTACTACTACTACCACTACTACTATTTACTACTACTATTAACTACTACTATTATTAACTACTACTACTACTACTACTACTATTATTAACTACTACTATTATTAACTACTACTACTACCACTACTACTATTTACTACTACTATTTACTACTACTATTAACTACTACTATTAACTACTACTACTACTGCTACTATTTATGACTACGACTGTTAACTACTACTACTATTAACTACTACTACTAATACTACTACTACTATTAACTACAACTACTACTATTAACTACTACTACTATTATTAACTACTATTATTAACTACAACTACTACTATTATTAACTACTACTATTAACTACTACTACTATTATTAACTACTACTATTAACTTCTACTATTAACTACTACTATTAACTACTACTACTATTATTAACTACTATTATTAACTACAACTACTACTATTATTAACTACTACTATTAACTACTACTACTATTATTAACTACTACTATTAACTACTACTATTAACTACTACTACTAATGCTACTACTACTATTAACTACAACTACTACTATTAACTACTACTACTATTATTAACTACTATTATTAACTACAACTACTACTATTATTAACTACTACTATTATTAACTACTACTATTAACTACTACTACTATTAACTACTACTATTAACTACTACTATTAACTACTACTATTAACTACTACTACTATTATTAACTACTATTATTAACTACTACTATTAACTACTACTACTATTAACTACTACTACTATTAACTACTACTATTAACTACTACTACTATTATTAACTACTACTACTAATACTACTACTACTATTAACTACTACTATTAACTACTACTACTATTATTAACTACTACTACTAATACTACTACTACTATTAACTACAACTACTACTATTAACTACTACTATTAACTACTACTACTAATACTACTACTACTATTAACTACAACTACTACTATTAACTACTATTATTAACTACTATTATTAACTACAACTACTACTATTATTAACTACTACTATTAACTACTACTACTATTATTAACTACTACTATTAACTACTACTATTAACTACTACTACTATTATTAACTACTACTATTAACTACTACTACTATTAACTACTACTACTATTAACTACTACTACTATTAACTACTACTATTAACTACTACTACTATTATTAACTACTATTATTAACTACAACTACTACTATTATTAACTACTACTATTAACTACTACTACTATTATTAACTACTATTATTAACTACTACTATTAACTACTACTACTACTATTAACTACTACTACTAATACTACTACTACTATTAACTACAACTACTACTATTAACTACTACTACTATTATTAACTACTATTATTAACTACAACTACTACTATTATTAACTACTACTATTAACTACTACTATTAACTACTACTACTAATACTACTACTACTATTAACTACAACTACTACTATTAACTACTACTACTATTATTAACTACTATTATTAACTACAACTACTACTATTATTAACTACTACTATTAACTACTACTACTATTATTAACTACTACTATTAACTACTACTATTAACTACTACTACTATTATTAACTACTACTATTAACTACTACTACTATTAACTACTACTACTATTAACTACTACTACTATTAACTACTACTATTAACTACTACTACTATTATTAACTACTATTATTAACTACAACTACTACTATTATTAACTACTACTATTAACTACTACTACTATTATTAACTACTATTATTAACTACTACTATTAACTACTACTACTACTATTAACTACTACTACTAATACTACTACTACTATTAACTACAACTACTACTATTAATTACTACTACTATTATTAACTACTATTATTAACTACAACTACTACTATTATTAACTACTATTATTAACTACTACTACTACTATTAACTACTACTATTAACTACTACTATTAACTACTACTATTAACTACTACTATTAACTACTACTATTAACTACTACTACTATTATTAACTACTACTACTATTATTAACTACTACTATTAACTACTACTACTAATACTACTACTACTACTATTAACTACAACTACTATTAACTACTACTACTATTATTAACTACTACTATTAACTACTACTATTAACTACTACTATTAACTACTACTACTATTATTAACTACAACTATTAACTACTACTATTAACTACTACTACTATTATTAACTACTACTATTAACTACTACTATTAACTACTACTACTATTATTAACTACTACTATTAACTACTACTACTTACAGTTTGTTGATCTTCTTGAAACCAGATATTTTTTGATCAACATTAAGTTTGTTCCTGATGAAAAGTTGCAGAAGTCTCCACACTGTTTCCAAAGTGCCTGCTGTTCTCCTGTTGCTCTACAGGTGGCGCTGTTGGACTCTCCCACGGCTCTGAGTGTGGAGGAGAAGCTGCACCAGAACGAGGCCCGGGTCCTGGCGCTCACCAAGGAATGGACCAACAAATGGAACGAGACGCAGAACATCCTCAAGGTACAGACTCCACTCAGGCCACGTTTAGTCCTGGTTTAGCCCTGGTCCTGACCCGGCTCTCGCTCGTCCAGGAGGAGACCCTGGCCCTGCGGAAGGAGGGGATCGGGGTGGTGCTGGACTCGGAGCTGCCTCATCTGATCGGCATCGACGACGACCTCCTCAGCACCGGGATCATCCTCTATCACCTCAAGGTAAACCCCGGGAAAACCCGGGAAAAACAAAAGAGCTCAGCTTTGAAATGTTCACAACGTCCTCAGACTCAGGCGAGCAGAGAAACATCGCGCTCACAAGGTCTTCACCTGCTCTATATGTTTTACTACATTTGAAAAACCCACATTAGTCGAACTCTATCAGATTGAAACCTGACTATATTAATAAATATTTGAGAAATTAAAAAAGAAAGTATCAGACCCAAAAATCAGTTGTGTTATATATACTGTAGAGACCTTTCAGGTGTCCATGTGTATACTGTAGAGACCTTTCAGGTGTCCAGGTGTTTACTGTAGAGACCTTTCAGGTGTCCAGGTGTTTACTGTAGAGACCTTTCAGGTGTCCAGGCGTATACTGTAGAGACCTTTTAGGTGTCCAGGCGTATACTGTAGACACCTTTCAGGTGTCCAGGTGTTTACTGTAGAGACCTTTCAGGTGTCCATGTGTATACTGTAGACACCTTTCAGGTGTCCAGGTGTTTACTGTAGAGACCTTTCAGGTGTCCAGGTGTTTACTGTAGAGACCTTTCAGGTGCCCAGGTGTTTACTGTAGAGACCTTTCAGGTGTCCAGGCGTATACTGTAGAGACCTTTCAGGTGTCCAGGCGTATACTGTAGAGACCTTTCAGGTGTCCAAGTGTATACTGTAGAGACCTTTCAGGTGTTCAGGTGTATACTGTAGAGACCTTTCAGGTGTCCAGGCGTATACTGTAGAGACCTTTCAGGTGTCCAGGCGTATACTGTAGAGACCTTTCAGGTGTCCAGGCGTATACTGTAGAGACCTTTCAGGTGTGCAGGTGTATACTGTAGACCAGGGGCTCCTGATCTTTTCAGGTTGTGATTGACTCATTTCAATTCTCAAAGCATTTACACGAGGGTTTAATAATATTTCATTAAGTTGTTTTTAGACAAAACACAGGATTTTACTGATTTTGAAAACAAGCCTACCTGTTGTATATTTAGTGTCCCCCGCTTTGGGAACCCTTGCTGTAGACCGGGACCTTTCAGCTGATCAGTTCTGTTTCACTGGTGTCTCTGCAGGAGGGACGCACCTACGTGGGACGGGACGACGCGGACACGGAGCAGGACATCAGTGAGTCCCACAGGCACAGGTTCAAGTCCTGGCCCAATGACATAATAACACATTAATGACGTAATAACGATTTTCCGCCAATAATGTTATAAGTTATTACTTTAGTGGCAAGAAAGACACATGTAATAAATTCAGCCTATAATGTAATAATGCATCAATCAGAGTTCAAAAACTACCTCCAACTTTCTTCATGCTGTCAGACCAATAATGTAAAAACATTTTCACAGCGGTTATTACGTTATCGCGACGGTCCTCAACCCGCCCACGGCCCCAGGAGAGACTTCACTCGTCTGATTCGGTTTGATAGTTCTCTGTGTTAAGGTTTCCTGAACAGTTCTTCTCTTCCTTCAGTCCTTCACGGGCTGGACCTGGAGTCGGAGCACTGTGTGTTTGAGAACCACAGCGGCACCGTGACCCTGCTGCCCCTGAACGCATCGCAGTGTTCAGTCAACGGAGTCAACGTCAGCCAGCCCACACTGCTCACGCAAGGTACGGCTGCTGAGAAGAGGAAATGAACATCTCTGTATTACAGGGACGATGATCACAAAACATCAGGAATATGCAAAAATGTGCTGCAAACTTCTACTTTTCTATTGTGTTTTTTTCTCGAAAAGTCACCACACTTTCTCTCCCATTTATTGACCATTTATAATTTATTTTTTCCCCAATGTTTTTTTTTGCGGAAGAAATATTTTCTCAAATTATGTACCTTTTCCCCCCCCAAATTTCTGTATTCTTTTTATTTAAATTTTTTTCACAGAAAATTTTAAAATGTTTTCTTTCTTTTTTTTCAGTTTTCCTCACATTTTCCTTAATTTTATTCCTTTTTTTTTTCACAATTTCTTTGACTATTTCCCCCCCCCCCCCCAATTTATTTCTCTTTTTCTCGCATTTTTCCCCCAAATTTCTCCCCAATTTTTTCTGCATTTTCTCCAAATTTCCTTCTCTCAACAATTTAGTTTCTTTCCTACTTTCCCCCCAGTTTTCCCACTTGCTGTCCCACATTTCCTGACTGGTGAACTCTCAGATCCTCCAAACAGATCCTCCAGACGATCCTTTTCCCGCCTCTAATGGAGACTCGTCTGAATCCGGTTTGTTCTCGGTTCCAGGAGCCGTGATCCTCCTGGGACGCACCAACATGTTCCGCTTTAACCATCCCAAAGAAGCCGCTCGTCTGCGCGAGAAGAGGAAGGTCAGAGAAAACCTCCGATACACTTTCCTTCTGCAGCTCGTCTTACAAACAAACGCACATGTCAAATGTAAAAACGGGGATAAAAGCTACAAAAACAATGAACCTACAGAAGAAAAGGCGAGACGCTGCAGGTGAGTAGAGGAAAAAAGAGAAATAACATCATAAATGAACATTATAAAGAGAGAGTTCTAAATAAACGATGCACAGATGAAAGTGTTAATAGTCTCAAATACTTTCATAGGGAATTTAAAACGACCGATTTGGCTGAAACGGGATCCAAAGCCGGCGATAACTGCGGCTGGTTTTGGGTAAAAGGTTTAGGGACAAACCGCACCCCTGTCTCGTCCCCACGGATGCATTTAAATATCCGTTTGTTTTTGTGTTTCAGAGCGGACACCTGTCGACTCTGAGTCTCTCCATGACAGACCTGTCCCAGTCCTGTGAGAACCTGTCCACAGCCATGCTCTACAACCCCGGGTCAGTACTGCAAATACTGCAAATACTACTTCTACTACAACTGCTAATACTTTACTTTAGTCTTCATTGACAAGAAACATCCTGAAATTCAGAATCAGAACAAAGGTTCCACAGGGCATTAAAAAGCATTAAAAGTCATTAATTTCCTACATAAGTTTATAAAAAATCGTGTCTAAAGCTCATTCAGCTTCAGTTTTGGCTGAAATGTTCAAAGGTTTCCTGTTGTGTCCAATTATCATCTCCCTCATTCCTCTGTTTGATGGAACCTTTCTAAATATGCAGATTTAGCGTTTGTGGCAGTAAACCGTCCCTTTAAGCCCCTCCTCCCCTCACACCCCGAGGCTCTGGTGAGGTCTTTTCCTCTCGCTGCCCTGCAGAGGATGGATCAATCTGCTCAGGAACATTTTGACTCTAAAAAGTGGATTTTCCTTTCGTAATGGCCCGGCGTTTACAGCTGTGTGTGTCTCTGCAGCCTCCTCGCTGAGAGCACCCCGGGGCGCTTCAGGTACCCGTCATACGTCATACTGTGTGCAGCGGTCCGTCTCTCACATGTGTCCTCCCTGGTCTGGTGGAACCGTCTCATAACAATGTGTGCTGTCAGTGTGGGAGCGCCTGTAGAGCCCCGAGGTCCCAGATGATGTAATCACAATTCCCCAACACAGAAACACCAGTGTTCACATTAGACACAACTTTATTAATGTTCCATTCAAGTCACATGACGGGCGTTAATGCTGTTGAAAATACCACCTATTCAGAAAAATAATACCACCTATTCAGAAAAATAATACCACCTATTCAGAAAAATAATACCACCTATTTAGAAAAATAATACCACCTAATCAGAAAAATAATACCACCTATTTAGAAAAATAATACCACCTATTCAGAAAAATAATACCACCTATTCAGAAAAATAATACCACCTATGTAGAAAAATAATACCACCTATGTAGAAAAATAATACCACCTATTCAGAAAAATAATACCACCTATTCAGAAAAATAATACCACCTATTTAGAAAAATAATACCACCTATTTAGAAAAATAATACCACCTATTTAGAAAAATAATACCACCTATTTAGAAAAATAATACCACCTATTCAGAAAAATAATACCACCTAATCAGAAAAATAATACCACCTATTTAGAAAAATAATACCACCTATTTAGAAGGATTACGTCAGTTGCAAATTCATCAGTAATTCTCATTTTATTTCAGTGAAGCGGAATTTTAATGAAGAAATGTTTGGCAGAAAAGTAATTTCAATGTTTAAGCCGCTGACAGGAAGTGACATAGATAAAGTTCGACTCATTTCCCATTGACTGAACACGGTCGGCACGGCAACAGTTTAAAATTGTTTGCCTTCATCTATGTCACTTCCTGCCAGTGTCCAATAAGGAAGTGAAACTAAAAATGGTCAAACTAAAGAAAACTGGGAACAATCTTTAGCTAAACCTTAAATATGATCTAACGTGATTTAGCACAAAATGTGTTTAATGTTTCGTATGAACTTTAACAAAACCTCATTAGTCCAAGAACCTTGATAACAGATTGTTTAGTGCCGGGGCGGCTCTCGGCCAATCAGCAAAAGTCCAACCCTAGTCCTACAGACCCAGTTTCCATCTCCACACGCATGAATGAGAGTCTGTCTCCCTCCCTCGAGGCGGCGTGTCAAAGGTGCAGCAGCTTTACTCAAAGCGGGATGTGGGTAAACAACAGTATTTGATGAAAGTCGGCCTCATGTTCACAGAAAAACATCAACATTAGGAAATGCAACGTAAACTGACTCTCAGTCGTCCAGAGGCTCCTGATTAAAGTTTATGAACTTTAGCCTCGAGTGCGTTCAGTCCAGTCAGGACCAGGCTGCAGACACTGAGCCACAGGCCAGGGGCGGATCAGAGGGGGGGCTCAGTGGGCAGGGGCCCCCACACTAACACACCCAGGCATTAAAAATCAAACAATCGAATTCTGTCCCAGTCAGAGCCCAAAATGTCAGTTTATTTCATATACATTTATTTCAATCTTGATTATTTCAGACTAGTCGGCCCCCCCTGGTTTGGTAAATATAAAACCAGTGAAACCGAGGAACTCCGGATTAAAACCTGACTGGACGAAAGTATAACGTTCTAAATGATATTGCGATATAGAATAAAATATATTTGTTTGATTGTAAACTTTAAACCACAGAGAAGGCCTTGATGTGAGTAACGCTTCTTTGGAAATCGCTGAGTCCGTTTGCGTTCACAGACAGAGCAGATTTTCGAGGATTGACCTGGAGTTTCTGAATCGTGATCCTTGATCCTTGTTCAGGTCTTACTCATCTTCTCTGAGAGACCCTAACGCTCGGTGTCTGTTTAAAGCTCCCTCTGTGCTTCTGTTCTTGTGTTGCTGTTTTTAAAGCCACACTGCGGAGCATTCGGACCCCTCCCCGCTCCTCTGCTTGGTGTGCTTGTTTCTGTGCGAGTTGTACCTCCGTGTAGTAGATGTTGTGACGGTATGTTCTGGAATGTTCCTCTGTGTGGCTTTAATGTTCCCGGTGACCTCCGCTCACACGCGTTCCTCCTTCAGGCTGGAGTTCGAGCGGCAGCAGAGGGAGGAGCTGGACAAGCTGGAGATGAAGAGGTACGTTACAAATATTTCAGTTTTTACCAGAGGACGGAGACTCCAGTCACATGACTCGAGGCAGACGTGACCAAAGCTCCAGAAAGACTTGACTCGGACTTTCCTCATCGACTCGTGTGACATTATATTATTACTGATTTGACTGAAACTGTTGGAAGAACGGGATTCAGGGTAAGAAGCAGCACATCTACGTTCATGGAATTAGACACAGACCGTCTGGGAACTGGGCCACGCTGTCGTATTCTGCTGCTGCTCGACCGGCGAATACGACAGCGTGGACCAGTTCCACTAATATCCAGCAGCTTCACAGCCATTGAAGAGGAGTGGACCAACATTCCACAGGCCACAATGGACAATCTGATAAACTCTATGGAAGAAGATGTGTTGCACTGCATGAGGCAGATGGTCACACCAGATACTGACTGGTTCTGAGTCCCCAGACCCCCAATAAAGCAAAAAACTGCACATTTCAGGGTGGCCTTTTATTGTGGGCAGTATAAGGTACACCTGTGCACTAGTCATGATGTCAGATCAGCATCTTGATGTGGCACACCTGTGAGGTGGGATGGATCATCTCAGCAGAGCAGAAGGTCTCACTATCACACATTTGGACTGATTTGTGAACAATGTTTGAGAGAAATGGTAATAATGTGGATCTGGAATGAACTTTAGATCTTTAAGTCCATCTCATGAAACATGGAGCAGAAACAAAGGTTGGCACAAATGTATCTGGTCAAATAACCGAGGGAAGGGAGCGAGGAAAAAAGGAAAAGTGCAGGAGGCTAGTCTCCCTCGTTGCTCCTGCCATATCCTGTAGATCTTTAACTTTACCCCCCTGGTCTACGCAGGATCCCCAGTATTTAAGCTCATGTCCAGCCCATACGGTTGAAGGGACATTGGTGGCAAGTGGCTGTTGCTGGGTTGCAGGTTCTAGAATGTGATGATGTCACCGGACCCAGCGGGGGGGGGGGGGGAGCCAGTTTTTCCTATTAACAACATTACACTTTCACAAGTCGTAGCTCAAAAGAAAGAGCATGAATTACAAAAATGATCATTAATATCAGTCACTGGGTCCAAGATCTCTCTGTACAAAACCAGAAATGTCCTCAAAAACAAAATATATTTTCCTCCATATAATAGTATTGGCCTTTGGAATGCTGTGATGTCACCTGCAACCCAGCAATAGGCTAGGTTAGCCCGGTTAGCTAGTTGCGATCGCCTACAGCTCATCGTTGATACACAAGCCCAGCTCAGTGTGTGGCATCATTAAGGCTGTTCTGTGTAGTTACAGCTTTATTGACGTTATTACTGCATAATACTTGTTTTCATGGGGTCGATGCGAGCTATCTGTTTGCTGCTAAGCGGCTAGCATAGGATAATTATTTCTATGCGCCGCTAGCTCCGTGAGAAAACCGATCGACTACGGCCCGTTGCAGATCAAATGTGAGCAATAAACCTAAAAATCAACAAGTGTGTGATCATTGTCACACGGCTGCTTTATGTAGGCGGGGCTTAATAGACGTTATTCGTGCATATTTCTCGTTTTCACATCGATTGGAGCTTTAGCTCGTAGCATTAGCTTTGGGAATGCTCTGTGCATCCTCGAGGCCCAAACACGTTCTCAGCGCAGATCCAGACACTGAAGTTAGTTTCTTGTCGCCGCTTTTAATCCTGGGTGTTCAGGTAAAAGAAACACTGTCTTTGTAAACGTCCCACAACACGATGACTCTGAGGGTTTCGATCTGCGGGCCGGCGAGGCCTCAGCCCCAACGCAGGTCACTGTGGGGGAAGCTCCTGAAGGGTCCACGCTCGCGAATTTCTCCAAAAAGTTCAACATTTACAACTCTAGCGTCGGCCGCTCCCGAGGCGCTGGACGTGCGTCAAAAGCACGAAAAGCTTCAAAACGAGGCGCGTTTACAAACCTGACGCTGTGGAGGCGTTTGGTCTGGACACAGCCTGACCCCGGCTCACGTTCAATCCGGTGAAGGTCCGGTACGGCGTCCGCCATCTTGGGAAGTCATTCAAACCAATGTCGCCACACTCGCCACACACGTCACACTCGCCACACACGCCACACTCGCCACACACGCCACACGCGCCACACTCGCCACACGCGCCACACTCGCCACACACACGTCACACTCGCCACACTCGCCACACTCGCCACACTCGCCACACGCGCCACACTCGCCACACGCGCCACACTCGCCACACGCGCCACACTCGCCACACTCGCCACACACGCCACACTCGCCACACACGCCACACTCGCCACACTCGCCACACTCGCCACACGCGCCACACTCGCCACACGCGCCACACTCGCCACACGCGCCACACTCGCCACACACGCCACACTCGCCACACGCGCCACACTCGCCACACGCGCCACACTCGCCACACACGCCACACTCGCCACACACGCCACACTCGCCACACTTGCCACAATCGCCACACTTGCCACACACGTCACACTCGCCACACACGCCACACTCGCCACACACGTCACACACGCCACACTCGCCACACACACGTCACACTCGCCACACTCGCCACACACGCCACACACACGCCACACTCGCCACACTCGCCACACGCGCCACACTCGCCACACTCGCCACACGCGCCACACTCGCCACACTCGCCACACTCACACTGCTCCGCGAGGTCCAGGTCCGGCGGAAACGGAAAGAATCCGCAAGAAGTCGATTTTTGCCGGAGCCCGAACGGATCAAACTGAAAAACACGAGCCAAACAGGAAGTCTCGTGAGAGAGGAAGATCCGGTGTATTTCAAAATAAAATGTGTCCACTCACTACTTATCTGGTCTCGTTTACCGCCTGTACACGCGTGTAACGTCGTAAACATGTCTCCATTACCAGTGACCAGGGCATTAGTTTGAAGCCTCCTCTTCACTGGAGAGTCAAATACGGCTTTGTTTATGTGGGACTGATCACGTGACCTCGCACCAAGAGGGAAACGCACGGGCGCTTCTGTTCTCGCCGCAGCGTCTGGCGCCGGAGTGGGCGGAGCCACAGTGTCAGCCGGACTCACTGTGAGTGGTAGTTTGGGGCAAACCCGGACCGGATCAGGACCGAACCCGGACCGGATCAGGACCGAACCCGGACCGGAGTTGATGTGAGCCGGGGGTTACTCTGATGGCGTTCTGCTTTTCAGGCGTGTGATGGCGGAGATGGAGCAGAAGCAGCAGGACGAGCGGCGGGAGCTGCAGCGCCTCCAGCAGGAGGTGGAGAGTCAGCGCAGGGAGTCTGAGCAGCTGCAGCAGCGCATCCGTCTGCAGGAGGAGAGTCTGCGTCTGCGCAGCCAGAACCTCCACAGCCAACTGCAGGAGGTCCAGGAGCAACAGAGGAGAGTCCAGGAGGAGAGGAAGAGCCACAGGCCGCCACAGGTTTACAGACTCACACGCTACAGACTCACACGTTACAGACTCACACGCTACAGACTCACACGCTACAGACTCACACGTTACAGACTCACACGTTACAGACTCACACGTTACAGACTCACACGTTACAGACTCACACGTTACAGACTCACTCGTTACAGACTCACGTTACAGACTCACACGCTACAGACTCACGCTACAGACTCACACGTTACAGACTCACGTTACAGACTCACGCTACAGACTCACACGCTACAGACTCACACGCTACAGACTCACACGTTACAGACTCACGTTACAGACTCACACGTTACAGACTCACGTTACAGACTCACGTTACAGACTCACGTTACAGACTCACGTTACAGACTCACGTTACAGACTCACGTTACAGACTCACACGTTACAGACTCACGCTACAGACTCTCACAGACTCACACGTTACAGACTCACGTTACAGACTCACTCGTTACAGACTCACTCGTTACAGACTCTCACGTTACAGACTCACACGCTACAGACTCTCACGTTACAGACTCACACGCTACAGACTCTCACGTTACAGACTCACGTTACAGACTCACACGTTACAGACTCACACGTTACAGACTCACGTTACAGACTCACACGTTACAGACTCACGTTACAGACTCACTCGTTACAGACTCACACGCTACAGACTCTCACGTTACAGACTCACACGCTACAGACTCTCACGTTACAGACTCACACGCTACAGACTCTCACGTTACAGACTCACACGCTACAGACTCACACGCTACAGACTCTCACGTTACAGACTCACGTTACAGACTCACACGTTACAGACTCACACGTTACAGACTCACACGTTACAGACTCACGCGCTACAGACTCACACGTTACAGACTCACGCGCTACAGACTCACGCGCTACAGACTCACGCGTTACAGACTCACGCGTTACAGACTCACGCGTTACAGACTCACGTTACAGACTCGCACGTTACAGACTCACACGTTACAGACTCACGCGCTACAGACTCACGCGCTACAGACTCACGCGTTACAGACTCACACGTTACAGACTCACTCGTTACAGACTCACTCGTTACAGACTCACACGCTACAGACTCACGTTACAGACTCACACGTTACAGACTCACGCGCTACAGACTCACTCGTTACAGACTCACTCGTTACAGACTCACTCGTTACAGACTCACTCGTTACAGACTCACTCGTTACAGACTCACACGTTACAGACTCACACGCTACAGACTCACGCGCTACAGACTCACTCGTTACAGACTCACTCGTTACAGACTCACACGTTACAGACTCACTCGTTACAGACTCACACGTTACAGACTCACACGTTACAGACTCACACGTTACAGACTCACTCGTTACAGACTCACTCGTTACAGACTCACTCGTTACAGACTCACTCGTTACAGACTCACTCGTTACAGACTCACTCGTTACAGACTCACTCGTTACAGACTCACTCGTTACAGACTCACTCTACAGACTCACACGTTACAGACTCACACGTTACAGACTCACATGTTACAGACTCACTCGTTACAGACTCACTCGTTACAGACTCACTCGTTACAGACTCACTCGTTACAGACTCACTCGTTACAGACTCACTCGTTACAGACTCACACGTTACAGACTCACTCGTTACAGACTCACACGTTACAGACTCACTCGTTACAGACTCACTCGTTACAGACTCACTCGTTACAGACTCACTCGTTACAGACTCACTCTACAGACTCACTCGTTACAGACTCACTCGTTACAGACTCACTCGTTACAGACTCACTCGTTACAGACTTACACGTTACAGACTCACTCGTTACAGACTCACTCTACAGACTCACTCTACAGACTCACTCGTTACAGACTCACTCGTTACAGACTCACTCGTTACAGACTCACTCGTTACAGACTCACTCGTTACAGACTTACACGTTACAGACTCACTCGTTACAGACTCACTCTACAGACTCTCACGTTACAGACTCTCACGTTACAGACTCACACGCTACAGACTCACACGTTACAGACTCACGCGTTACAGACTCACGCGCTACAGACTCACACGTTACAGACTCACGCGCTACAGACTCACGCGCTACAGACTCCCACGTTACAGACTCACACGCTACAGACTCACACGCTACAGACTCACACGTTACAGACTCACGCGCTACAGACTCACGCGTTACAGACTCACGCGTTACAGACTCACGCGCTACAGACTCACGCGTTACAGACTCACACGCTACAGACTCACACGCTACAGACTCACACGCTACAGACTCACACGCTAGACTCACACGCTACAGACTCACACGCTACAGACTCACTCGTTACAGACTCACACGTTACAGACTCACACGTTACAGACTCACACGCTACAGACTCACACGCTACAGACTCACACGCTACAGACTCACACGCTACAGACTCACTCGTTACAGACTCACTCGCTACAGACTCACACGTTACAGACTCACACGCTACAGACTCACACGCTACAGACTCACACGCTACAGACTCACACGCTACAGACTCACTCGTTACAGACTCACTCGTTACAGACTCACACGCTACAGACTCACACGCTACAGACTCACTCGCTACAGACTCACTCGTGTCTCTCTGCAGGTGGAGGACGTGGAGCAGCACAGTCAGAGCCTGGTGGTCTGGAGCTCTGAGCCTCAGTACGAGGACTCACACGACCACACAGACGGGTAACACTCACACACTGACCTCTGATGTTCCTCTGATGTTCCTCTGCTGATCCTCTGCTGTTTCTCTGATGTTCCTCTGCTGTTCCTCTGCTGTTCCTCTGATGTTCCTCTGATGTTCCTCTGATGTTCCTCTGAGCCGCGGGGGAGAGGGTTACCCCTGACCCGGTGGAGTCAGAGCAGGACTCGTCCACACGACTGAGCGGCTGCCTTGGAACCAAAGACCAAACTCCACCAACATTTGAAGTTTGAGGGTCGATTCGGCGGCGAGGGGGGGGGAGATACATCAGCAGAAAAAAGGACAATCACAGGAATACATCACAGCACTCGTCACCTTCAGCTCCTCCGGCACAACCTTTAATATATGTTTGTAACGACGTGAACCTGCTGATGAGTGTGTTGTTTTCAGAGCGGAGCGGAGCGAGCTGTGGAGTCGCAGACTCAGTGACGACCTGAGCCCCCTGCCCCCCCTCTCAGACCACAGGTACCTCAGATGTGTCAGATGCCCTCCCGTCCTCCTGTTCTCCGTCTGACGTCTGTGTTTCTCCAGGATCAACGCTCTGATCGAGGAGGAGGTCCAGCGCCGCCTGCGTCAGATTAACTTTAACAACGACAATGAGCCGACCACGCCCACACAGGTGACCACGCCCACACAGGTGAAACACACGCCCACACAGGTGAAACACACGCCCACACAGGTGAAATACACGCCCACACAGGTGAAATACACGCCCACACAGGTGAAACACACGCCCACACAGGTGAAACACACAGGTGAAACACACAGGTGAAACACACAGGTGAAATACACGCCCACACAGGTGAAACACACGCCCACACAGGTGAAACACACGCCCACACAGGTGAAATACACGCCCACACAGGTGAAACACACGCCCACACAGGTGAAACACACAGGTGAAACACACGCCCACACAGGTGAAATACACACCCACACAGGTGAAACACACGCCCACACAGGTGAAATACACACCCACACAGGTGACCACACGCCCCCACACAGGTGATATACACGCCCACACAGGTGAAACACACGCCCCCACACAGGTGAAACACACAGGTGAAACACACGCCCACACAGGTGAAATACACGCCCACACAGGTGACCACACGCCCCCACACAGGTGAAACACACGCCCACAGATGGACCGAAAGGCCGTGATGATGCCAGATTTTGGTGCACCTCTTGGACCGGACTAGAGTGGTTTTCCTTTGCCATTTTTCTCTCATCTTCTCGTCATTTCTCTCACGCCTTTTTGTAGTTTTTCCATCATTTCTACAGCGTTTGAATGTGGCAGAGTGGTTAGCCTCTCTGTAAGGCAGTTCTCTTTAGTTTAGTTTTTATTTCTCCTGATGAAATAAACTAAACTAAACTATTTTGTTTATTTGAGCAGCATAAAAAAAACAAATGTTTACAACAGTTAAAGGAGTGAAATTGCAAACTCAAAAGGAGTAGGTTGAAGTTCACAGAACTTGTGTAGACCTACACTGAAAACATGAAGCTACAGCTCGTGACTTATTCTCTTTTGTTCCAGGACGAGGAGGAGCAGCAGAACCTGAACCCCAGGCGACTCAAGTACGAGGTAGGACCGACTTTTGTGACATTATCTTCTGAATCACAAACTGAATTGAGGAGTTGCATGAGACTTAATTCCTTTTTAAACTCATCCTTTATATGCACAGGTTTATCCCTCAGAGTCAATTCCTCACTTCTGAAACACATGTCTGGTCAAAGTTGAATCGAGTTGCAGGATTCTAACCCTCAGAGTTATTTCAGTGATATTGGCTGAGTCTGAATTCAGTTCTGTTGTTTCACTCTGAAGAAGCACATGGCTACTTAATCTCCATAAACTAAAGTCCATATTTAGAGTCAGCTGTTGAACTGACTCTACTCTAAAGCCCTGTGCACACAGTCAAGCTCAGGACTCCATCATCTGGACTCCATCATCTACATCCTCTCTCCCGCGTTCGCCTCAACATTGACCTGCAGGGCGTACTGTATTTTGAAAGTGAGGAACAGAGCTGCACGATTACCAAAGGGGCTGAGGTTTCTTTCCTGCCTTCCTCCTCCTCCGCTGTTTGACCGAAGCCTGTAGATACTGAGGAAATCATTTTAGTCAAGAAATACTTCATTCATTTAGAAAGAAAACTATTCTAGAGCCAGGACTGAACCAGAAATGAAGCCAGACATTAAATATCAAAACGGAGCAAAAACTTTTAGGACTAAACCGGGATCAAACTGTAGTAAAACATTGTTTACCATAAACCATTATGTTGACGATCATACTTCATTATAATGTTAGACAAAGTAAAGTTCTTTCTGGTAAAATGAAACTTAAAGGTGTGACTAAAATCTGCATATATTGAAAAAAAACCCTCAGTGACACAGTTTGGAAGAGCCTCAAATCATTTAATTTCACTGCCAAAGAAACGGGTCCAAACCGGAAACGCTCAAACAGGACGCACCCTTTCACAATAAAAGCCACTGCCTGCTGTGATCTGCATGTCGCGCTCTTAATCTGAAATCTCTCCCTCGCCCGGTGATTCTCCCCCTCAGGGCTCGGACTTTTCCGTTGGTAAAGATCCAAATCCTCGTCTTGTCGCTCGCAGAAACACGGCGCAAACTCTTCGTCGGATCCGAGCGGGACCCGAGGACGAGAGCCGGATTCGGAACGCGGCATTTCAACAAACGGACATGTCTGCGAAGAAGAAGAGCAGCGAGAGAAAAGCGGCGTTTCTGATGTGGCTGCATCGAAAAGCGAGAAGAGAACGGAGGAAGACAAGATGGCGGACGCTCAGAAACTGGGATTTCCGAGCGGCGTTTCTCAGTTGAGCTCCTGCGTGAGCGGCTACGTGCAGTCGGTGAACTCCTGCCTGAGCTCCTGCCTGAGCTCCTACGTCCGGGCGGGGAAACTGTCGGACGCCTACAGAGACGCTAACCGTAAAATCCAGGGGATGCGAGAAATCGTCCAGAGCGTCCAGATCCGGGACGTGACCGGAGTGATGATCTCCAGACTGTCCCGAGAGCTGCCGGTGTTTCCAAAGCTAAAGGCCAGTTCCGCGCCGAGGGAACGGGACATCACGGAGGATTCAGAAAACGAGAAGACGGAGACGAAGTCCCAGAAAGATCACGATGTTTCGCAGGAGCTCATGACCAAAGACACGCCGGGATCCGTTCACCGCAGCGCCGGCGATCCTCGAGTTCTCCTGCAGACGTTGGTGGATTTCCCATCGCCGTTGTCCGAGCTGACGTCGCTGCAAGACCAGGACCTTTTATCCAAACTCCCGGAGCCGCGTCTCGGGCGGATTCTGAGCGTTTTCTTCGTGGCGACGGCGGATCGCGAGCGGCCGGTTCCGACCGCGGCGGCCGTGTTGGTGTGCGAGGACGGGCTGGCCGTGGTTCAGGGGGAAACGCAGCTCGAGCGGAGGATTTCGTGGAGCGAGTTAACGGCAGCGGAGGTCGGTCTGGGAGGGCAGAGCGTGAAGATGATCGGGAATGAAGACGAAGTTCTGACGCTGTTCACGCACAGCTCTAAACTCAGCCAGGAGCTCTGCAGAGACGTCGTCTACGCTCAAAACCACCGCCCACCTTCAGAAGACGCTGAGGCGAGGCTTCAGGGGGACGCTGTGGAGAAGGAAAACAAGGTTTGTGCGAGAAGTGTCCAAGAAAGTTCAACAGAGGGAGGAAAGGGTTCTTTAGAGGATCGACAACACTGCGAGAGGAACAAGGAGCAGGTTTTGGAAAATCGGGCCGAAGTTGAAGAGACAAATGTTCCAGAAAGTTCTTCAAAAGCCGAAAATGTTGTAGAGAGTCGTCGATGCTGTGAGACAAACATGAAGCAGGTTCTGGAGGGAAAGGAAGGAAACTGCAACCAAGACATTCAAAGTTTCCCCAAAAACGTCCCAAAACGTGAAGCCCCGGTGCCCGAGTCCGAGCTCCACCCGTTGCTGAGCGCGGACCTCATGCCCCTGTCTCTGGACTGGACGTCCCGTGTCCCGGATCTGTTCCTCCTGAACGGATTCCGAGTGCAGTCGCGGTTCAAGCGAGCCCTGGCGGATCTGCTGTACCTGGTCCACGGGAACATGGAGGGCCCGGGGCGGCCGTCGCTCGCTCACGTCCAGGCCCTCGTCTACACCAGCGTCTGGATAACGTCCGAGACGGGCCGGGAGGTGGCGCGGTTCCTGCTGACGGACACGCACGTCTGCGCCGTGTCCCGGGGAGAGTCCGGGTTCTGTGGGCTGAGAGTGCGCGGCCGGGAGCGGATCCGCGGTGTGTTTGTGCGGAGCGTGGGCGGCTGCGTGGAGCTGGAGCTGGTGTTTAACGTGAGGAAACATCTGGAGACGAGGAGGAGGTCTGTGGACGTGTCTGCGCTGAAGGAGAGCAGTCCCACCTGGAGCCTGAGGTTTGGAGACAGTTCGGACGCAGCCGCGGTGCTCAAGCACCTGGTGAAGAAGGGAACGATTCTGTATCGTCAATAACGGCAGGAGGTGTTCATTTGTTCAATAAAGGCCAGACCATAATCACTTAAAGGCAAAGTTCAGAAAATATTGGAATAGTTTTGAAAAATGTTGGAAAAGTTTTGAATTTTTTGGGGAAAATTTGACAAAGTTTGGAAAGTTTACTCCAACATGGCTGTGTCGCTCCACTCTTTACAGGCGAACAGTGAGTCTACATTTTAAGGATTTATACAGACGGATTTATTGAGCCTTGAACCAAAAATGTTTATTTATAAAATGGCTGATTTGTATATAAAGCGTGTGTCGCAGCTTCAATACATTTTTCCCTCCGATTCATAAAAGGGAAATATATTATATCTGGAAACAATGGAGAACTCTGAAAGGAAATCTGGATTTAAAGCTCTGTTGTTTCTAATGTTTATGTGACTGTAATAAATATAAAACATTAATAAATATTACGGTTTGTAAATAAGGAGGTCAGAGCTGCTCAACTTTGATAAAAAATCACCAGAAATGTGTAACAATAAAGAGAGAAATTAAGTTTTTTAATCTAAAACATTTGTTTTTGCAAATGAACTGTGGAATGATTGAAAAAACACTGGTTGGACTTTATTTGTGTCTGACTTTGTGAATAAAACGTGATTTTGTTCCCATAAACTTTATTCATTCATTACTTTGGAATAAGGATGGACGACGTGTGGAGAAAACACCACACAGTTAGTTAATGAGACTAAAATCTGCAGATATTTAAAAAACTAAATCAGAAGTCAAAGAAGAGACTAAAACCTGTGAACTTCAGTGACAGAGTCTGAAAGAGCCTCGAGTCGTTTAAAAAAGGAACAGAGCGTCATGTCTGTGTGAAGCACATTATCGCTCATAATGTTCGCTTACATGACGACGAGAGCAGCTGAACTTCCCCAACATTTTGCAACAGTTTGGAAAAGTTTAGAAAAATTGGAAAAGATTAGAACAGTTTTTTATTTTTATTTAGAAAAAATATTAAAAATGGTCATTACGCACGACCGAGGCCACTGTGATTGGACGGCGATGAACAGTATTTGTGTCACTGTTTTATTGGAGTAGTTGACAAAAATACGTCTGTATTTAATGAGAACGATGAGAAAAAGAAACCTGGGCCACACGGCCGGTGATCAGCACAGACATCTGTTCATTCATCAAAACGTAAACTATCATCAGCAAATACAAGTTCAGAGGCCCGAGCAGGAAGTCCGCTGTGGGAGCGAGAGAGACGCTGATACATCTGCCTCTTTGGCTCAAATGTAAGTTTCTAGCATGATGCAGCACAGAGACAGATGTGTAGGTCCTGCAGACAAAGGTGCAGAGCGTGCCTCTGTCCCGGTGCAGGCAGGGAACACTGAATGATGCAGACCATCGGGTCCCAGGCCGACCACTGGTGTGTGGTCTTAGTGCTTTGCAGCAACAGTGCAGAGTTCTATCAGAATCACACGGCAGCTGTGGCTCCTCCTGAAGTCAACACATGTGAGCGACCGATTCAATAAGAAAATGGAAGCGTGGTTTGTCCGGTTACGTGTGTACGTACCTGAATTCAGTTTGAACTATGAGTCAAAAGTGTAAATTAAACCGTGTTGCTCAAAAGGCTGACTGTAAAAATGTAGGCGTTGGTGAAGGTCTGTGATGAAGAACAGAAAATATCATGAGCTTCTGCCGTTTGAAGAGACGGCTCCTGTTCGAACGGCGGAGGATCGTGCAGCTCGTGTCCTCCTGCTTCACGTCTGTCTCTGGTTCACGTCTCTGTCTCTGGTTCACGTCTCTGTCTCTGGTTCACGTCTCTGTCTCTGGTTCACGTCTGTCTCTGGTTCACGTCTGTCTCTGGTTCACGTCTGGTTCATGTCTCTGTCTCTGCTTCACGTCTGTCTCTGGTTCACGTCTGGTTCACGTCTCTGTCTCTGGTTCACGTCTGTCTCTGGTTCACGTCTGGTTCATGTCTCTGTCTCTGGTTCACGTCTGTCTCTGGTTCACGTCTGGTTCACGTCTCTGTCTCTGGTTCACGTCTCTGTCTCTGGTTCACGTCTGGTTCACGTCTGTCTCTGGTTCACGTCTGTCTCTGGTTCACGTCTGTCTCTGGTTCACGTCTCTGTCTCTGGTTCACGTCTCTGTCTCTGGTTCACGTCTGTCTCTGGTTCACGTCTGGTTCACGTCTCTGTCTCTGGTTCACGTCTGTCTCTGGTTCACGTCTCTGTCTCTGGTTCACGTCTGTCTCTGGTTCACGTCTGGTTCATGTCTCTGTCTCTGGTTCACGTCTGTCTCTGGTTCACGTCTGGTTCACGTCTCTGTCTCTGGTTCACGTCTCTGTCTCTGGTTCACGTCTGGTTCACGTCTCTGGTTCACGTCTCTGTCTCTGGTTCACGTCTGTCTCTGGTTCACGTCTGGTTCATGTCTCTGTCTCTGGTTCACGTCTCTGTCTCTGGTTCACGTCTGTCTCTGGTTCACGTCTGGTTCACGTCTCTGTCTCTGGTTCACGTCTGTCTCTGGTTCACGTCTGTCTCTGGTTCACGTCTCTGTCTCTGGTTCACGTCTGTCTCTGGTTCACGTCTGTCTCTGGTTCACGTCTGTCTCTGGTTCACGTCTGTCTCTGGTTCACGTCTCTGTCTCTGGTTCACGTCTGTCTCTGGTTCACGTCTCTGTCTCTGGTTCACGTCTGTCTCTGGTTCACGTCTGTCTCTGGTTCACGTCTGGTTCACGTCTCTGTCTCTGGTTCACGTCTGTCTCTGGTTCACGTCTCTGTCTCTGGTTCACGTCTGTCTCTGGTTCACGTCTGGTTCAGGTCTCTGTCTCTGGTTCACGTCTGTCTCTGGTTCACGTCTGTCTCTGGTTCACGTCTCTGTCTCTGGTTCACGTCTGTCTCTGGTTCACGTCTCTGTCTCTGGTTCACGTCTCTGTCTCTGGTTCACGTCTGTCTCTGGTTCACGTCTGGTTCACGTCTCTGTCTCTGGTTCACGTCTGTCTCTGGTTCACGTCTGTCTCTGGTTCATGTCTCTGTCTCTGGTTCACGTCTCTGTCTCTGGTTCACGTCTCTGTCTCTGGTTCACGTCTGTCTCTGGTTCACGTCTGTCTCTGGTTCATGTCTCTGTCTCTGGTTCACGTCTCTGTCTCTGGTTCATGTCTCTGTCTCTGGTTCACGTCTCTGTCTCTGGTTCACGTCTCTGTCTCTGGTTCACGTCTCTGTCTCTGGTTCACGTCTCTGTCTCTGGTTCACGTCTGGTTCATGTCTCTGTCTCTGGTTCACGTCTGTCTCTGGTTCACGTCTGTCTCTGGTTCATGTCTGTCTCTGGTTCACGTCTGTCTCTGGTTCACGTCTGGTTCACGTCTCTGTCTCTGGTTCACGTCTGTCTCTGGTTCACGTCTCTGTCTCTGGTTCACGTCTGTCTCTGGTTCACGTCTGTCTCTGGTTCACGTCTGTCTCTGGTTCACGTCTGTCTCTGGTTCACGTCTGGTTCACGTCTCTGTCTCTGGTTCACGTCTGTCTCTGGTTCACGTCTCTGTCTCTGGTTCACGTCTGTCTCTGGTTCACGTCTGTCTCTGGTTCACGTCTCTGTCTCTGGTTCACGTCTGTCTCTGGTTCACGTCTCTGTCTCTGGTTCACGTCTCTGTCTCTGGTTCACGTCTGGTTCATGTCTCTGTCTCTGGTTCACGTCTGTCTCTGGTTCACGTCTGTCTCTGGTTCACGTCTCTGTCTCTGGTTCACGTCTGTCTCTGGTTCACGTCTGTCTCTGGTTCACGTCTGTCTCTGGTTCACGTCTGGTTCACGTCTCTGTCTCTGGTTCACGTCTCTGTCTCTGGTTCACGTCTCTGTCTCTGGTTCACGTCTGTCTCTGGTTCACGTCTGTCTCTGGTTCACGTCTGTCTCTGGTTCACGTCTGTCTCTGGTTCACGTCTGTCTCTGGTTCACGTCTGTCTCTGGTTCACGTCTGGTTCACGTCTCTGTCTCTGGTTCACGTCTCTGTCTCTGGTTCATGTCTCTGTCTCTGGTTCACGTCTCTGTCTCTGGTTCACGTCTGTCTCTGGTTCACGTCTGTCTCTGGTTCACGTCTGGTTCACGTCTCTGTCTCTGGTTCACGTCTCTGTCTCTGGTTCACGTCTCTGTCTCTGGTTCACGTCTGTCTCTGGTTCACGTCTCTGTCTCTGGTTCACGTCTGTCTCTGGTTCACGTCTGGTTCATGTCTCTGTCTCTGGTTCACGTCTGTCTCTGGTTCACGTCTGTCTCTGGTTCACGTCTCTGTCTCTGGTTCACGTCTGTCTCTGGTTCACGTCTCTGTCTCTGGTTCACGTCTGTCTCTGGTTCACGTCTGGTTCATGTCTCTGTCTCTGGTTCACGTCTGTCTCTGGTTCACGTCTGTCTCTGGTTCACGTCTCTGTCTCTGGTTCACGTCTGTCTCTCCTTCACGTCTGTCTCTGGTTCACGTCTGTCTCTGGTTCACGTCTGTCTCTGGTTCATGTCTCTGTCTCTGGTTCACGTCTCTGTCTCTGGTTCACGTCTGTCTCTGGTTCACGTCTGTCTCTGGTTCACGTCTGTCTCTGGTTCATGTCTCTGTCTCTGGTTCACGTCTGTCTCTGGTTCACGTCTGTCTCTGGTTCACGTCTCTGTCTCTGGTTCACGTCTGTCTCTGGTTCACGTCTGTCTCTGGTTCACGTCTGTCTCTGGTTCACGTCTGTCTCTGGTTCACGTCTGTCTCTGGTTCACGTCTGGTTCACGTCTCTGTCTCTGGTTCACGTCTCTGTCTCTGGTTCACGTCTCTGTCTCTGGTTCACGTCTGTCTCTGGTTCACGTCTGTCTCTGGTTCATGTCTCTGTCTCTGGTTCATGTCTCTGTCTCTGGTTCATGTCTCTGTCTCTGGTTCACGTCTCTGTCTCTGGTTCACGTCTGTCTCTGGTTCACGTCTGTCTCTGGTTCACGTCTGGTTCACGTCTCTGTCTCTGGTTCACGTCTCTGTCTCTGGTTCACGTCTGTCTCTGGTTCACGTCTGTCTCTGGTTCACGTCTGTCTCTGGTTCCTCCTTTGCCACGCCCTCTCGGCAGCACCTGATTGGCCGCGCGTGGACATGCGGCGCTGACGTCTCGGAGGACGCCGTCAGAGTCTCCGTGCCGCGCTTCGTTCGCAGAGGACAAGGGAAAGACGAGCACTTCGAGTTCGAGGTCAAGGTCAGTCTCGACCTCGGAAACACTCTGACCGTTCACGCCCAGTTTCTAAAGACTGGACTTGGAGCGTTTCCTTTGGTTAGTCCAAGAACTGATCCTCTGACTCTGATCCTCTGCCCTGTTTGCAGCTCACGGTGATGGGAGAGTCGTGGAGCGTGTTCCGCAGATACAGCCGCTTCAGAGAGATGCACCACAGCCTCCGCCTCAAGTTCCTCCAGGTCTGAGACTCAACACACCACCCAAAAAACAAGTTCCCCCTAGTCTGAGACTCAACACACTGCCCAAAAACAAGTTCCCCCAGGTCTGAGACTCAACACACTGCCCAAAAAACAAGTTCCCCCAGGTCTGAGACTCAACACACTGAGACTCAACACACTGCCCAAAAAACAAGTTCCTCCAGGTCTGAGACTCAACACACCACCCAAAAAACAAGTTCCCCCTAGTCTGAGACTCAACACACTGCCCAAAAAACAAGTTCCTCCAGGTCTGAGACTCAACACACTGCCCAAAAAACAAGTTCCTCCAGGTCTGAGACTCAACACACCACCCAAAAAACAAGTTCCCCCTGGTCTGAGACTCAACACACTGCCTAAAAACAAGTTCCCCCAGGTCTGAGACTCAACACACCGCCCAAAAAACAAGTTCCTCCAGGTCTGAGACTCAACACACTGCCCAAAAAACAAGTTCCCCCAGGTCTGAGACTCAACACACTGATACTCAACACACTGAGACTCAACACACCCCCAGGTCCTAGAGCTCATGCTTGACAGTAAGAATGTCCCGGGTTCGATCCCAGTCTGTGGCGTTTCCCCTACCACTAAAAACATGTGCAATAGGTGAATCCTCCAGCCAGGTGACTCTGACCATCAGCCTGGCTCCGCATCATGGAGATGGGTCCCCGGGCGCGGCACTGCCGTCGCCCACTGCTCCTTACGGGTCGCCCCGGCAGCATCGAAGGATGGGTCAAATGCAGAGGACACATTTCCCTACAGGGACAATAAAGTAAACAAACAAAGTCGCCTTAACCTCCTGTCGTTCCGCTGTCGTCCTGTAGGTGGCGTGTCTGGAATTTCCTCCAAAGAAACTCTTCAGGAACAAAGACGAGAAGATGGTTTCTGAGCGACGTCTTCAGCTCGAGGTGAGTCCGAAAAGGTTTCGAATACACTAAATAATCTGCACTCTGTCAGAAGTTAGTTTTTATTTATTTTTATTTTTAAGTCCAGTTTTAGTATAACCTTCGTGTGTTTGCAGCGGTACCTGAAGGCCCTGTTCTCCCTGGTCCAGTCGTAGATTAACCTTCGTGTGTTTGCAGCGGTACCTGAAGGCCCTGTTCTCCCTGGTCCAGTCGTAGATTAACCTTCGTGTGTTTGCAGCGGTACCTGAAGGCCCTGTTCTCCCTGGTCCAGTCGTAGATTAACCTTCGTGTGTTTGCAGCGGTACCTGAAGGCCCTGTTCTCCCTGGTCCAGTCGTAGATTAACCTTCGTGTGTTTGCAGCGGTACCTGAAGGCCCTGTTCTCCCTGGTCCAGTCGTAGATTAACCTTCGTGTGTTTGCAGCGGTACCTGAAGGCCCTGTTCTCCCTGGTCCAGTTGATGTCTCCGTCTCCGCTCAAACCGGACTCTGAGCCTCTGAACAAACGTCACGTTTACGAACTCTCGCCGTTCTTCAAGAAGGGAGTGTTCGAGTCCAGCAGCCACGGGACGGGCTAGACCCATACGGACCCCAGACAGACCCCCACGGGACGGGCTAGACCCATACGGACCCCAGACAGACCCCCACGGGATGGGCTAGACCCATACGGACCCCAGACAGACCCCCACGGGACGGGCTAGACCCATACGGACCCCAGACAGACCCCCACGGGACGGGCTAGACCCATACGGACCCCAGACAGACCCCCACGGGACGGGCTAGACCCATACGGACCCCAGACAGACCCCCACGGGACGGGCTAGACCCATACGGACCCCAGACAGACCCCCACGGGACGGGCTAGACCCATACGGACCCCAGACAGACCCCCACGGGATGGGCTAGACCCATACGGACCCCAGACAGACCCCCACGGGATGAGCTAGACCCATACGGACCCCAGACAGACCCCCACGGGATGGGCTAGACCCATACGGACCCCAGACAGACCCCCACGGGACGGGCTAGACCCATACGGACCCCAGACAGACCCCCACGGGACGGGCTAGACCCATACGGACCCCAGACAGACCCCATACGGACCCCAGACAGACCCCCATAGGACGGGCTAGACCCATACGGACCCCAGACAGACCCCAGACGGACCCCAGACAGACCCTAGACGGACCCCCATGGGACGGGTAGACCCACACAGACCCCAGACAGACCCCCACGGGACGGGATAGACCCACACAGAACCCAGACAGACCCCCATGGGAGGGGTAGACTTACACAGACCCCCCACAGATCCCGATTGGACGGGATAGACCCACACAGACCCCTCACAGATCGCGATGGGACGGGATTAGCCCACACAGATCCCGATGGGACGGGATAGACCCACACGGACTCCCCCGCGGCACCTGACTGAGCCTAAAGATAGTGCCCCGTCTGGAGCTGACTGCACTTTACTTTACTGACTGAGTGAAGGGTTTACTGTTAAAGGCCTGACTCTGCAGTGAAACTGGGAAAACACAGAGAGACTTTTTGACTGGGAGGCCATGAACTATTTTTCTGCCAAATTTGATCAGATTTAAAATCCCTCTGAGCAAATCTTCGGAACTAATGAGTCACAAAATAAAACCACACATTTAAACCTGACTTAGATTTTGGCCAGAACATAAAAAGACAGAAAACTCGTCATATTCATGTCAGAAGTTTCACATTTAAATGCATTTCCTGTTTCACTGCAGCGTCTCGACTTGAAGGCAGCTTTAATTAAATTATTATTGAGTACTGTTTTGTTTTTCGCAGATGTAAAAGTTGCTGAGTTGTTTTCAGAGAAGAAGCTGTAAATACTGTTTTTTTACCAAATAAAAGTGAAGAAACTGCAGCCAAAGTGAAGTGTGCTTTTATTCTGAAAGGTTGACAGTCACAGAGATCACGTCACATCACCATGATGGAACCAGCTCGTTCACAATTACTGATGCCATGAAATTATATTGGACAACTTTAAAATTAACTACATGTTTTAAGTAGATTTAACAAAACAACTAAAAGTTCAATAAGTTTAACTACCGTGAGTGCATTGTTGTTTGTTTTTTCAACATTTTTGGAACAATTATTATTATTAATCTATGATTTTTTAATTTTATTGTGAATTATTTCCACATTAACCTCTTAACCCCCGCCTGAACCGAGCACATTTTCTGTAGTTTGGCTTTACCCAAATCTAAAAGCTTCTGGAACAAAGTGTCAAAACAGCGACAAAATTGAGGACAAAAACTCAATAAACAAAGGTAAAAAAAAAATCACAAGAGCGACAAAGAAGCAAGGAAAAACGGCGACGAAGAAAGCAACAAAAAAGGTTAAAAAAAACTACGTAATAAAACCAGACAAAAAAGTCACGATCAGTTTTGTCAGTCTTAGCTTTCAAATGAGGCGTCACTCTGGCCTATAGGCTGTAAACTTTAAATTTGGGTAAAACTGAACTTGTTAAACAATGTTATTATAGCGCTCTTACTCCCTGTCTAAATGGAGGCTCTTATTTTGAAGACGCATACAGGATGCGTCTTCAAAATAAGAACTTCCTCATGCGCTCATGGCCACGGCTGCGGTTCCCCGTGTTTCCCAGTTGTTCTAATAAAAGAGGCTAAAGATCCCGACCTGAGAGCATCGTTATTTGCACTGACCTTCTCATCGATCTGCACGCCTCAACAGAACTGGAGAAAATGCGCTTAAGTAGATAATACCTCACACGCGAGAGCACATGTGGCTATGCTAATTGATGGGCGGGGCTCAGTCTGCAGTGAAGTGGGCACAATGTCTCGGGCAAATTCATTCACCACAGCTCAGAGACCGACCCGACTGCACACCGCGGATTCAAGAGTCTATGAGCTTCTCTCGACCTGAGGTTTCAGACACACGTGCTCCTCGTCATGTGATCAAACCCGTGTCTCGGTGCAAATCAATCGTCCCATCCCGACTCCAAAGTCAAAAGTACATTTGTCCAAAAGCTGAATAAAGTACTCTGTGAACAGTAGGAGGAAGTTTGTCCCCGTGTCGTGTTGCCGTAGAGGGGAGTGTTATAGGTGCTATAGATGCTATCGATGCTATAGAAGAAGAAGAAGAAGATCTTTATTTATATAGCGCCTTTCACAGACAAAGCCACAAAGCGCTTTACATGAGAGCAATTGCATTCACTCCAGACTTGGTGGTGGTAAACTACGTTAGTAGCTTCAGTTTCCCCTGGGGGAGACTGACAGAAGCGCTGTCGCGACTACACACGTCTGCGCCAACGGTCCCTCTGACCACCACCATACATTCACACACACCATTCATCCTGGCCTATTGTACATGTTTTTGGTGGTGGGGAAACCAGAGTACCCGGAGGAAACCTACGCAGACACGGGGAGAACATGCAAACTCGAGGGGGAATCGAACCTGGGACCTTCTAGCTGTGAAGCGAGAGCACTAACCGCTGTGCTACCGTGCCGCCAATAGGTGCTATAGATGCTATCGATGCTATAGATACTATAGGTGCTATAGATGCTATAGATACTATAGGTGCTATAGATGCTATAGATGCTATAGGAGCTATTGGTGCTATAGATGCTATCGATGCTATAGGTGCTATAGGTGCTATAGATGCTATCGATGCTATCGATGCTATAGGTGCTATAGATGCTATAGATGCTATCGGTGCTATAGGTGCTATAGATACTATAGGTTCTATAGATGCTATATATACTATAGGTGCTATAGGTGTCGCTCCCCCTAGCTCCCCTTCGCTCCCCTTCGTTCCCCTCGCTCTCCCTCGTTCCCCCTCGTTCCCCTTCGCTCCCCCTCGTTCCCCTCGCTCCCCCTCGTTCCCCTTCGCTCCCCCTCGTTCCTCTTCGCTCCCCCTCGTTCCCCTCGCTCCCCCTCGTTCCCCTTCGCTCCCCCTCGTTCCCCTCGCTCCCCCTCGTTCCCCTCGCTCCCCCTCGTTCCCCTTCGCTCCCCCTCGTTCCCCCTCGTTCCCTTCGCTCCCCCTCGTTCCCCTCGCTCCCCCTCGTTCCCCTCGTTCCCCCTCGTTCCCCTTCGCTCCCCCTCGTTCCCCCTCGTTCCCCTCGCTCCCCCTCGTTCCCCTCGTTCCCCTCGCTCCCCCTCGTTCCCCTCGCTCCCCCTCGTTCCCCTCGTTCCCCTTCGCTCCCCCTCGTTCCCCTCGTTCCCCCTCGTTCCCCTTCGCTCCCCCTCGTTCCCCTCGTTCCCCCTCGTTCCCCTCGTTCCCCTCGCTCCCCCTCGTTCCCCTCGTTCCCCTTCGCTCCCCCTCGTTCCCCTCGTTCCCCCTCGTTCCCCTTCGCTCCCCCTCGTTCCCCTCGTTCCCCTCGCTCCCCCTCGTTCCCCTCGCTCCCCCTCGTTCCCCTCGTTCCCCTTCGCTCCCCCTCGTTCCCCTCGTTCCCCCTCGTTCCCCTTCGCTCCCCCTCGTTCCCCTCGTTCCCCTTCGCTCCCCCTCGTTCCCCTCGTTCCCCCTCGTTCCCCTCGTTCCCCCTCGTTCCCCTTCGCTCCCCCTCGTTCCCCTCGCTCCCCCTCGTTCCCCTCGTTCCCCCTCGTTCCCCTTCGCTCCCCCTCGTTCCCCCTCGTTCCCCTTCGCTCCCCCTCGTTCCCCTCGTTCCCCCTCGTTCCCCTTCGCTCCCCCTCGTTCCCCCTCGTTCCCCTTCGCTCCCCCTCGTTCCCCTTCGCTCCCCCTCGTTCCCCTCGCTCCACTTTGCTTAAAGAGGGCTTTGACCCTGGAATCTGCTGGAATTCTCTGGCAGCCTTTGGTTTTTCTGTCTGTGTTATCGCCCTGTGACTTGTAATGTGCTGCTTGTGTCCTCGAGCAGAAACGCTCTTTGTCTACGGTTGGTGACGATGTTTCTCCCTGTGCATAGGAAAATAAATGACCACTTGATTCAGATTTTAACACTCTCGATTGATTATTTGTAAGTCTATTAATACATAAAAATTCCACAAAAGTCAATACCTACTTTCTATATTTTAAAAGATACTTATAAACATTGTTGTTAACCTCAAAAAGACAGAGGGTTATATTTAGAGCATTTTATTTCATTATTTTACGAATAATTTTTTCAAAAAACACAACTAAACAATAAAGAAGCATGATATTAATTTGGAAATGGTAAATTGTCTCAACTTATAAAGCGCTTTTCCACCTACATTAGGCTCAAAGCGCTTTACAGCGAGGAACCTCTCACCCATTCATACACCAGTGTACGCAGACACTGGACCGGTTTAAACGTTTAAGCAGAGTAAATAATAAAGTAAACAGACGTCAGTGTTAGAGTAAATAATAAAGTAAACAGACGTCAGTGTTGGAGTAAATAATAAAGTAAACAGACGTCAGTGTCAGAGTAAATAATAAAGTAAACAGACGTCAGTGTCAGAGTAAATAATAAAGTAAACAGACGTCAGTGTTGGAGTAAATAATAAAGTAAACAGACGTCAGTGTCAGAGTAAATAATAAAGTAAACAGACGTCAGTGTCAGAGTAAATAATAAAGTAAACAGACGTCAGTGTCAGAGTAAATAATAAAGTAAACAGACGTCAGTGTTGGAGTAAATAATAAAGTAAACAGACGTCAGTGTCAGAGTAAATAATAAAGTAAACAGACGTCAGTGTCAGAGTAAATAATAAAGTAAACAGACGTCAGTGTTAGAGTAAATAATAAAGTAAACAGACGTCAGTGTTGGAGTAAATAATAAAGTAAACAGACGTCAGTGTTGGAGTAAATAATAAAGTAAACAGACGTCAGTGTTAGAGTAAATAATAAAGTAAACAGACGTCAGTGTTAGAGTAAATAATAAAGTAAACAGACGTCAGTGTCAGAGTAAATAATAAAGTAAACAGACGTCAGTGTCAGAGTAAATAATAAAGTAAACAGACGTCAGTGTCAGAGTAAATAATAAAGTAAACAGACGTCAGTGTTAGAGTAAATAATAAAGTAAACAGACGTCAGTGTCAGAGTAAATAATAAAGTAAACAGACGTCATTGTCAGAGTAAATAATAAAGTAAACAGACGTCAGTGTCAGAGTAAATAATAAAGTAAACAGACGTCATTGTCAGAGTAAATAATAAAGTAAACAGACGTCAGTGTCAGAGTAAATAATAAAGTAAACAGACGTCAGTGTCAGAGTAAATAATAAAGTAAACAGACGTCAGTGTCAGAGTAAATAATAAAGTAAACAGACGTCAGTGTTGGAGTAAATAATAAAGTAAACAGACGTCAGTGTCAGAGTAAATAATAAAGTAAACAGACATCAGTGTTAGAGTAAATAATAAAGTAAACAGACGTCAGTGTTAGAGTAAATAATAAAGTAAACAGACGTCAGTGTCAGAGTAAATAATAAAGTAAACAGACGTCAGTGTCAGAGTAAATAATAAAGTAAACAGACGTCAGTGTCAGAGTAAATAATAAAGTAAACAGACGTCAGTGTTAGAGTAAATAATAAAGTAAACAGACGTCAGTGTTAGAGTAAATAATAAAGTAAACAGACGTCAGTGTTGGAGTAAATAATAAAGTAAACAGACGTCAGTGTTAGAGTAAATAATAAAGTAAACAGACGTCAGTGTTGGAGTAAATAATAAAGTAAACAGACGTCAGTGTCAGAGTAAATAATAAAGTAAACAGACGTCAGTGTCAGAGTAAATAATAAAGTAAACAGACGTCAGTGTCAGAGTAAATAATAAAGTAAACAGACGTCAGTGTTAGAGTAAATAATAAAGTAAACAGACGTCAGTGTTAGAGTAAATAATAAAGTAAACAGACGTCAGTGTTGGAGTAAATAATAAAGTAAACAGACGTCAGTGTTGGAGTAAATAATAAAGTAAACAGACGTCAGTGTTGGAGTAAATAATAAAGTAAACAGACGTCAGTGTTGGAGTAAATAATAAAGTAAACAGACGTCAGTGTTGGAGTAAATAATAAAGTAAACAGACGTCAGTGTCAGAGTAAATAATAAAGTAAACAGACGTCATTGTCAGAGTAAATAATAAAGTAAACAGACGTCAGTGTCAGAGTAAATAATAAAGTAAACAGACGTCAGTGTTAGAGTAAATAATAAAGTAAACAGACGTCATTGTCAGAGTAAATAATAAAGTAAACAGACGTCAGTGTCAGAGTAAATAATAAAGTAAACAGACGTCAGTGTCAGAGTAAATAATAAAGTAAACAGACGTCAGTGTCAGAGTAAATAATAAAGTAAACAGACGTCAGTGTTAGAGTAAATAATAAAGTAAACAGACGTCAGTGTCAGAGTAAATAATAAAGTAAACAGACGTCAGTGTTAGAGTAAATAATAAAGTAAACAGACGTCAGTGTCAGAGTAAATAATAAAGTAAACAGACGTCAGTGTTAGAGTAAATAATAAAGTAAACAGACGTCAGTGTTAGAGTAAATAATAAAGTAAACAGACGTCAGTGTTAGAGTAAATAATAAAGTAAACAGACGTCAGTGTCAGAGTAAATAATAAAGTAAACAGGCGTCAGTGTCAGAGTAAATAATAAAGTAAACAGACGTCAGTGTTAGAGTAAATAATAAAGTAAACAGACGTCAGTGTTAGAGTAAATAATAAAGTAAACAGACGTCAGTGTTAGAGTAAATAATAAAGTAAACAGACGTCAGTGTTAGAGTAAATAATAAAGTAAACAGACGTCAGTGTTAGAGTAAATAATAAAGTAAACAGACGTCAGTGTTAGAGTAAATAATAAAGTAAACAGACGTCAGTGTTGGAGTAAATAATAAAGTAAACAGACGTCAGTGTTAGAGTAAATAATAAAGTAAACAGACGTCAGTGTTGGAGTAAATAATAAAGTAAACAGACGTCAGTGTTAGAGTAAATAATAAAGTAAACAGACGTCAGTGTTAGAGTAAATAATAAAGTAAACAGACGTCAGTGTCAGCAGTGCAGGTTTAGTCATAGTGCAGGTGGCTGATAAAGTGACCAGGTAAGTGATTTAAATACAGGGATTATTGCAGAATACAAAGACAGAAGGGCATCTCTTTTTCCACATTTAAGGGGAGACACTGCAGCTAAACTGTTTTTGTTTTTCAGGTTTTGGTTCAGTTTGATCTCTTAACATAAACTTTCACCTGGAAATAAAAACAAACCTTATCTCCGCAATAACATGTTTAATTATTGAGTCAAAGCTTCGTCATAATGTATTTGGGAAATTGTCATTTCAAGGTCATTTCATGGCGTGGAATCAAAAACTGTCTAATGCACGGTTCCGAGTTGTTTAATCCGCTCATACCATGGTCCCACACACTCAAACTGTTTATTGTGGTCTGTTTGCTTTCATTAAGACCCAGACAGAAGTTATTTCACTGTTTAAACCATAGAATAAAAAGGAAAAAATGTCCTTAGTGGCTTCGTTCCATTGTCGCAATACGGACGCCAAGAGATCTTTGTCCAGCATATGTTATTATGTCAATGTAATGCAATGGAACTGGAATAATGACTGTTGACATTTTTCTGATAAAACAACAAATGCAAGGCTGATCACAAGGATTAAGGATTGCTACTAATCACAGTTTGATATTTATTTATTTCTTATTTTTTTATTTTTTATTTACCAGGTAAGTCAATTGAGAACCAATTCTCATTTATAATGACGACCTGGCCAAGGTGCATTAGAAAAACGTTTACAAGTTTTAAAGCAGTACTAAGTAACTTAATAAATCCTCTCCGTCGTCCCTCTGGGGGCAATACAAGTGTCAATGGGATGATTGGGGGGGGTCTTTCATCGCCCCCTGGTGTCTCTGGACAGAAAACCATATTTGCAACTTGCCTGCCACCGGACCGGAGCAACCAATACACACTAATTGAATCATGAAGAAGAAGCTAACAGGCTAACGGGTAAAGCTAACTGCGGGCTAGCGCCACTTAAACAGTATTTACAGCCAAGTTTGAGTGAAATAAATGATCTCCATTGAGTAACTGGATGAACGAGATCCCTCTGTCCCTTTGTCTTTTCTGTCAGCGTAGTATTTACTCTCACGGACGATTAATGAGTAAAAAACACAACATGTACAACACCTGCAGTGGCGCTTATGGCCTCTAGGGGCACGAGTTACTCAGTACTGCTTTAATTGAAACAGGTCGTAATTGACCTGTATAAACAGTAGAGGCAGCCTTCACGTCAGCATGACTTACGTTACATTTTGTTCAATCAATGGATCATGTTATGTTTTAAGTGAATCAATGTTTTATAATAATTATTCCTATTTCCTAATGGGCTAATTTTGATAATCAGTAAAAATACCAGCCACACAAACTGCCGTTAACGTTTTGTCAAACTGATTGTAACAACCAAATAAAGTGACCAAAATAACAATCTAAAATTTAAATAGTATTTCATACCTGAGAAAAGTAATTCCTGCTGTTAAGTGGAGACTGTCCTTTGATTAAAACAGCTCCAAACTGCACAGAAATCTTTGCTCTCAGGCCGTGAGCCGTAAAGCTCCTGCTTCAAACCCCTTAGTAGGCTAACGCTAACAACCGCTAACTTCATATGAAAGGTGAAGGCAAAGTGTGACATATTTCACAGTACATACACTTTTCTGTGGTGACTTTATCCTGATCATAATATAAGATTATGTTTAATGTCCATTAGACGTGTATTTGTGAATCCGACCCATGAAAAGCAGAAACTTGAACATGATTTAGCATTTAGCTCGTAGGACACTTGTAGACGCTAATTTGTATCTAAAGTAAATTATCCAAAGGTCTGCACATGTATTAATGATTTCTAACTAGGCTTTGGCCTCCCCTAAACATGGTCGATGGGTTGACAACAGCTGAAAACATCTGACTCGTTCATAATTTGAGATGTTTGGTGGCTAATGTTAACGGCTATAGGGAAAATACATTGAGCAGGCTAATGGAATTTGAAAAGTATACCAGAGTAGCTTCTTTGCTAACTGGATCTTTGCTAAGGAACGAATGACGCTTCTCCTTTTTATTTCTATGGTTTAATCTGCTTTATCTGAAGCTAGTTCCAGCTCAGTCGTTACTATGGAAACAGCTGCAGTGGAGTGATATAGGACGTGATTTAACTGTTGCCGGACTAACAGTGTGGCTCTACCAAAATAATGCACGGCAGTAGAATAATAATAATAATAATAATAATGCCTTACACTTATATTGCGCTTTACAAGCCTGTATTACCAAGTTTCTCAAAGCGCTACACTGTCGTCATTATTCATTCACTCCATACTTGGTGGTGAGCTGCTGTTGCAGCCACAGCTGCCCTGGGGCAGCCAGTCTGCGCCATCGGCCCACCACCTGCCACTCACTCATACACCAGTGTACGCAGACACTGGAGGCAAGGAGGGTGAAGTGTCTTGCCCAAGGACACAACGACAATGTGCACCTTCAGGAGGCGGGATTCGAACCCCCGACCTTCCGATCATGAGACGACCCACTCTACCATCTGCGCCACCGTCGCAGGTGAATTCTCATTGACCATGGTATAATTTATTTTGAAAATTGCTGCTGAATTGATGGCGTCATTTCTCTTTCTTGTGTTCCATTGGAATTGTTTAAATCTGTCATGGCGGGTGTTTATGTTCAACACCTGGTTGGAATGGGGGAAAGAGGTAAATTGACTTATTTTATGGTTGTATTTCATTGTAAAACTTGGTATTAATCTTTCATATTGTATGTGCTTTTAGCTCTTACGGTGGAAATATTGTTTATGGAAAATAAAAAGATACGCTTCACTGGACGCTAGACATTTATACCTGGAATTGTCCATTATTTAGATTTCGTCGCTGATAATATCCGCACTTGTTATGCAGAAAACGCTTTATTTTCTAGACAGAAAACCTGAAATAGATTTTCCCCACATATTTATGTCACATTGATATCTCTAGAAAAATAAAAAAAACTGCTTTAAAGCTGGTGTACCTGACTTTTTGTTGTACAATGTGTTTTTGCCACCACAGAGTGTGTTTTTGTTGTAAACACAACAAAAACAGACCTTGTTACACGGTCTTCACCTATTTTGTTTATTGAGCAATAGAAGATAGAAGTAGAACCTAAATCAGTGACATTTATTTTGGGGGTGGCCCCCCTTCTTCACTTTGCCACCGCTCAAAGCTGTACACGGGCTTGAAACGTATAAACAATTTGCTTAAACAATTCAGACATGCAGGAGGGATCATGAGAGCTAGAAATGAGTTTGGTCCAAATAAAAAAATGTCAGTGTTTGTGCAAAAGAACTTAATCTAAACTAATGTTCATGTTTTGTTTTGTTTGTCTGGAAAGAGGAAGTGAAGCTTGAAATACAAGGCGTTATATTTCTCTGAGTCATAGTTGAGTCACATAAAACATCAGAAGAATCATAAAGTATTAAAATCATAAAGCAAAATACATTAGATAGACACTGGTTACATACATACATAATACTGTTCACTAATATTAAAATTGTTCAATCACTGCAAACATTCAGAATCAAGTTATCAAGAGCGAAACAAAGGGTTTATACAATTATTAATCATTAATTAGGGTTTACTATGTTTTTAATGCCACAAAGGAATCTGCACGCATTTCCAGTGGTGGAAGAAGTACTCAATATAATGTAGTAGAAGTGCAGATACAGGATATGAGTTTTTTGCTCCAGTCCCGGACACGTCGGGGTCACGTCTCGATCACGTCGGGGTCACGTCTCGATCACGTCGGGGTCACGTCTCGATCACGTCGGGGTCACGTCTCGATCACGTCGGGGTCACGTCGGGGTCACGTCGGGGTCACGTCTCGATCACGTCGGGGTCACGTCTCGATCACGTCGGGGTCACGTCTCGATCATGTCGGGGTCACGTCGGGGTCACGTCTCGATCACGTCGGGGTCACGTCGGGGTCACGTCTCGATCACGTCGGGGTCACGTCGGGGTCACGTCGGGGTCACGTCTCGATCACGTCGGGGTCACGTCTCGATCACGTCGGGGTCACGTCTCGATCACGTCGGGGTCACGTCTCGATCACGTCGGGGTCACGTCGGGGTCACGTCGGGGTCACGTCTCGATCACGTCGGGGTCACGTCTCGATCACGTCGGGGTCACGTCTCGATCATGTCGGGGTCACGTCGGGGTCACGTCTCGATCACGTCGGGGTCACGTCTCGATCACGTCGGGGTCACGTCGGGGTCACGTCGGGGTCACGTCTCGATCACGTCGGGGTCACGTCTCGATCACGTCGGGGTCACGTCTCGATCACGTCGGGGTCACGTCGGGGTCACGTCTCGATCATGTCGGGGTCACGTCGGGGTCACGTCTCGATCACGTCGGGGTCACGTCGGGGTCACGTCTCGATCACGTCGGGGTCACGTCGGGGTCACGTCTCGATCACGTCGGGGTCACGTCTCGATCACGTCGGGGTCACGTCTCGATCACGTCGGGGTCACGTCGGGGTCACGTCTCGATCACGTCGGGGTCACGTCTCGATCACGTCGGGGTCACGTCTCGATCACGTCGGGGTCACGTCGGGGTCACGTCTCGATCATGTCGGGGTCACGTCGGGGTCACGTCTCGATCACGTCGGGGTCACGTCTCGATCACGTCGGGGTCACGTCGGGGTCACGTCGGGGTCACGTCTCGATCACGTCGGGGTCACGTCTCGATCACGTCGGGGTCACGTCTCGATCACGTCGGGGTCACGTCGGGGTCACGTCTCGATCATGTCGGGGTCACGTCGGGGTCACGTCTCGATCACGTCGGGGTCACGGTCACGTCGGGGTCACGTCCGGGTCACGTCCGGGTCACGTCGGGGTCACCACAATAATGAGTTTTTTGCTCCAGTCCGGTTAAGGAAAAAAGCCTCAGAAGAATGAATTTGTTGGAAGAAGCTTTTATTTGATCAATAGCGCAACATACAATGAGAGACCAACAGGCCCGGTTAGAACCATGAGGCCGTCCTTCTGTGGACCCACCACCTGCAGGGGGCGCTATAGGGGCTGGAGCAGCTCCAACAGCCGCCCCCACGACCCGGCAACGGACACGTGGAAGAAGATGGATGGATGGATGGATGGATGGATGGATGCCCCTGCATAGTAAAGTCTAGTCGACCAATGAAAATCTTGGTCGACGGCATCGACCGATTAGTCGACTAAACGACCGAAGTTCCCAGCCCTAGAAGCAACACAAATACAAAGAGGATCGGCACAAATGGCAGAACTGATGGCGGTTTTGCAACTTTCAAAAAACCACAAAGTCAATATATACACACCTACTCAGTTTACGAATATACTACAGGTGTAGTTCCTCTGTGGCCTCACCTCCTGGGTGGATGTAGGTGGAGCTGTTTAAACACAGGTGTAGTTCCTCTGTGGCCTTACCTCCTGGGTGGATGTAGGTGGAGCTGTTTAAACACAGGTGTAGTTCCTCTGTGGCCTTACCTCCTGGGTGGATGTAGGTGGAGCTGTTTAAACACAGGTGTAGTTCCTCTGTGGTCTTACCTCCTGGGTGGATGTAGATGGAGCTGTTTAAACACAGGTGTAGTTCCTCTGTGGCCTTACCTCCTGGGTGGATGTAGGTGGAGCTGTTTAAACACAGGTGTAGTTCCTTTATGGCCTTACCTCCTGGGTGGATGTAGGTGGAGCTGTTTAAACACAGGTGTAGTTCCTCTGTGGCCTTACCTCCTGGGTGGATGTAGATGGAGCTGTTTAAACACAGGTGTAGTTCCTCTGTGGCCTTACCTCCTGGGCGGATGTAGGTGGAGCTGTTTAAACACAGGTGTAGTTCCTCTGTGGCCTTACCTCCTGGGTGGATGTAGGTGGAGCTGTTTAAACACAGGTGTAGTTCCTCTGTGGTCTTACCTCCTGGGTGGATGTAGGTGGAGCTGTTTAAACACAGGTGTAGTTCCTCTGTGGCCTTACCTCCTGGGTGGATGTAGATGGAGCTGTTTAAACACAGGTGTAGTTCCTCTGTGGCCTTACCTCCTGGGTGGATGTAGGTGGAGCTGTTTAAACACAGGTGTAGTTCCTCTGTGGTCTTACCTCCTGGGTGGATGTAGATGGAGCTGTTTAAACACAGGTGTAGTTCCTCTGTGGCCTTACCTCCTGGGTGGATGTAGGTGGAGCTGTTTAAACACAGGTGTAGTTCCTCTGTGGCCTTACCTCCTGGGTGGATGTAGGTGGAGCTGTTTAAACACAGGTGTAGTTCCTCTGTGGCCTTACCTCCTGGTGGATGTGGATGGAGCTGTTTAAACACAGGTGTAGTTCCTCTGTGGCCTTACCTCCTGGGTGGATGTAGGTGGAGCTGTTTAAACACAGGTGTAGTTCCTCTGTGGCCTTACCTCCTGGGTGGATGTAGGTGGAGCTGTTTAAACACAGGTGTAGTTCCTCTGTGGCCTTACCTCCTGGGTGGATGTAGGTGGAGCTGTTTAAACACAGGTGTAGTTCCTCTGTGGCCTTACCTCCTGGGTGGATGTAGATGGAGCTGTTTAAACACAGGTGTAGTTCCTCTGTGGCCTTACCTCCTGGGTGGATGTAGGTGGAGCTGTTTAAACACAGGTGTAGTTCCTCTGTGGCCTTACCTCCTGGGTGGATGTAGGTGGAGCTGTTTAAACACAGGTGTAGTTCCTCTGTGGCCTTACCTCCTGGGTGGATGTAGGTGGAGCTGTTTAAACACAGGTGTAGTTCCTCTGTGGCCTTACCTCCTGGGTGGATGTAGGTGGAGCTGTTTAAACACAGGTGTAGTTCCTCTGTGGCCTTACCTCCTGGGTGGATGTAGGTGGAGCTGTTTAAACACAGGTGTAGTTCCTCTGTGGCCTTACCTCCTGGGTGGATGTAGGTGGAGCTGTTTAAACACAGGTGTAGTTCCTGTGTGGTCTTACCTCCTGGGTGGATGTAGGTGGAGCTGTTTAAACACAGGTGTAGTTCCTCTGTGGCCTTACCTCCTGGGTGGATGTAGGTGGAGCTGTTTAAACACAGGTGTAGTTCCTCTGTGGCCTTACCTCCTGGGTGGATGTAGGTGGAGCTGTTTAAACACAGGTGTGGTTCCTCTGTGGCCTTACCTCCTGGGTGGATGTAGATGGAGCTGTTTAAACACAGGTGTAGTTCCTCTGTGGCCTTACCTCCTGGGTGGATGTAGATGGAGCTGTTTAAACACAGGTGTAGTTCCTCTGTGGCCTTACCTCCTGGGTGGATGTAGGTGGAGCTGTTTAAGCACAGGTGTAGTTCCTCTGTGGCCTTACCTCCTGGGTGGATGTAGGTGGAGCTGTTTAAACACAGGTGTAGTTCCTCTGTGGCCTTACCTCCTGGGTGGATGTAGGTGGAGCTGTTTAAACACAGGTGTAGTTCCTCTGTGGTCTTACCTCCTGGGTGGATGTAGGTGGAGCTGTTTAAACACAGGTGTAGTTCCTCTGTGGCCTTACCTCCTGGGTGGATGTAGGTGGAGCTGTTTAAACACAGGTGTAGTTCCTCTGTGGTCTTACCTCCTGGGTGGATGTAGGTGGAGCTGTTTAAACACAGGTGTAGTTCCTCTGTGGCTTTACCTCCTGGGTGGATGTAGGTGGAGCTGTTTAAACACAGGTGTAGTTCCTCTGTGGCCTTACCTCCTGGGTGGATGTAGGTGGAGCTGTTTAAGCACAGGTGTAGTTCCTCTGTGGCCTTACCTCCTGGGTGGATGTAGGTGGAGCTGTTTAAACACAGGTGTAGTTCCTCTGTGGCCTTACCTCCTGGGTGGATGTAGGTGGAGCTGTTTAAACACAGGTGTAGTTCCTCTGTGGCCTTACCTCCTGGGTGGATGTAGGTGGAGCTGTTTAAACACAGGTGTAGTTCCTCTGTGGCCTTACCTCCTGGGTGGATGTAGGTGGAGCTGTTTAAACACAGGTGTAGTTCCTCTGTGGCCTTACCTCCTGGGTGGATGTAGGTGGAGCTGTTTAAGCACAGGTGTAGTTCCTCTGTGGCCTTACCTCCTGGGTGGATGTAGGTGGAGCTGTTTAAACACAGGTGTAGTTCCTCTGTGGCCTTACCTCCTGGGTGGATGTAGGTGGAGCTGTTTAAACACAGGTGTAGTTCCTCTGTGGCCTTACCTCCTGGGTGGATGTAGATGGAGCTGTTTAAACACAGGTGTAGTTCCTCTGTGGCCTTACCTCCTGGGTGGATGTAGTTGGAGCTGTTTAAACACAGGTGTAGTTCCTCTGTGGCCTTACCTCCTGGGTGGATGTAGATGGAGCTGTTTAAACACAGGTGTAGTTCCTCTGTGGCCTTACCTCCTGGGTGGATGTAGTTGGAGCTGTTTAAACACAGGTGTAGTTCCTCTGTGGCCTTACCTCCTGGGTGGATGTAGATGGAGCTGTTTAAACACAGGTGTAGTTCCTCTGTGGCCTTACCTCCTGGGTGGATGTAGATGGAGCTGTTTAAACACAGGTGTAGTTCCTCTGTGGCCTTACCTCAGCAGCAGCGTCACATCCGGTGAGTACATTCTGTGTTGAACGCTCGTTGTGGGCAAGCTAAAAACGTTAGCTCTCTCTGTGTTACTATTGTTAATCCACGTATTAAACGTAGCTGTAGAGTCCACTCTAGTTAATTGTAAATCTAATTTGGCCCTTTATCTCCGCGGAGACTATTCTTTTCTCCGCTTGAACCAACACTTCTGCGTGGATTAAATCCCTTCTGTCTCTCTCCTCCGTAGCGCGGTAGCTCGCTGGCTAGCTTAGCCCGCTAGCCTAGCCATGGCTACCCCGTCTACTTCCTCCTCTTTCGCTCTGTCCTGCTCAGTTTGCCGTATGTCGAGTCAGAACCCTGCCTCCTTCACAGATGATAGTAGTTGCGTTAAGTGTAGTGTAGTGGGAGCTTTGGAGGCCAGGGTGTCCGAGTTAGAGGCGCGGCTGTCCGGAGCTTTAGTGAAGGCTAGTGTTAGCTACAGTCAGATAGTGGCAGGGACTGCAGTCCGCTCCAACAGTGCTAGAGAGGCTAGCCAGGCTGAGACTAGCCCCGCAGCGGGTCCCGTGCAGCCGGGACAAGACCAGGACGGATTTGTGACTGTCCGGGGAGGGGGAAGTGCTAAGCGCACACCCGTAGCGCACCAAACGCTTCACGTCCAGAACAGGTTTTCTCCCCTCAGCGCCACACCGGCTGAACCTGATACTCTGGTGATTGGAAGCTCCATAGTTAGGGACGTGAATGGTAAATGGTAAATGGTAAATGGTCTCAACTTATATAGCGCTTTTCCACCTACATTAGGCACTCAAAGCGCTTTACAGCGAGGAACCTCTCACACATTCATACACCAGTGTACGCAGACACTGGAGGCAAGGTGGGTGAAGTGTCTTGCCCAAGGACACAACGACAGCATGCACCTTCAGGAGGCGGGATTCGAACCCCCGACCTTCCGATCATGAGACGACCCGCTCTACCATCTGCGCCACCGTCGCCCAAGAGTTGGTGACATCGAAGGTAACCTTAGGTGCTTAAAGCAGGGAAGGAGGCGGTTCCGTCAGATCGTGATCCACGCGGGTGGTAACGATATTCGGCGGAGCCAGTCAGAGATTCTCAAATTACAAGTAGGCGCGGTGTGTGAATTGGCTAAATCGATGTCAGATACCGTAATATACTCTGGCCCTCTGCCCAATTTGGTCAATGATGAAATGTATAGCAGACATTTATCATTTAACTGCTGGTTGTCTAGATGGTGCGAGCAAAATGATGTTGGATATGTCAATAATTGGAGCGCCTTTTGGGGAAAGCCCAAGCTCATGCGCAGGGATGGCATACATCCAAATTTGGCTGGTGCATCCCTTTTATCTACGAATGTGGCCGATAGCCTGAGTCGCGGCCCAAACTGACGGTCCAGATATGAGCCCCGGGCGCAGAGCAGTAGTGTAGAACACTCCTCTGTAACCACCGACCCTGCTCCCGGATTGTCACAAGTCATCAAGTGTGTAGATTCTCAAATAAAGACTGTCTGTCCCCCGTAAACCAAAGACTAAAACATCAAATGCTAAGAAAACAAACGCTGGCGTCCGACCAAATAACCTAATACAAATACCAGAACAAATAAAGACCGTGTCAGTCCCCCGTATACCAAGCACTAAAACATCAAAAGCTCACAAAACAAATGCTGGCATGCGACCAAATAACCTAACACAGATACCCAAGAGTAAACTTAACATTAAACGAAACAATAAACAAAGTGCTAAGCACATAACGTGTGGGTTGTTGAATATTAGATCAATCTCATCAAAGTCCATTTTAGTAAATGATTTAATTTGCGATAACAACATTGACCTTCTCGCCCTAACTGAAACATGGCTCCAGCAGGATGACTATGTTAGGCTTAATGAATCTACCCCTCCTAGTTACGTTCATTTTCAGGCTGCCAGAACCACAGGCCGAGGTGGGGGGGGGTTGCAGTGATATCACACTCTAATCTTGTTCTAAATCCCAAATATAACCTAAAGTTTAATTCGTTTGAAAGTCTAACATTATCTCTTACCTGTCCCAAATGGAAAAATCAAAAAGCTTTACTACTTGCTATTATTTATCGGCCCCTATTCAGACTTCTTAGCAGAGTTCTCTGAGTTTTTAGCCAGTATAGTGTTGAATTGGAATAAAATTATAATAGTAGGTGATTTTAACATTCATGTTGATAATAATAGTGATTGTCTGAGCAAGGCCTTTAGTCCCTACTGGATGGGGTTGGCTTTACACAAAATGTGAATAAACCTACTCACTGCCATAAACACACTCTTGATCTGGTTTTAACATATGGGATTGAAATTAGCGACCTAAACGTTCTCCCTCAGAATCCCGTGCTTTCTGACCATTTTTTAATTACATTCAGGTTCCTAATCGAAGATTATACTAATCCACAGGATAAAATTCAATTAAAACGGCCACTATCTGAAAAAGCTGTGTTAAAGTTTAAAGAAATGATCCAGCCAGTCTTTAATACTATGTCTACAGAGAATAGCTCGCTTATTGATTTAAATAAAAGTGATGAGTTTGTCGACAGCGTTATGCTCACACTAAAAACAGCCCTTGATGTTGCGGCTCCACTGAAACAGAAAGTGGTTCGGCCTCGGTGCGTCGCTCCCTGGTTCAACGCGGAAACACGAACGCTTAAACGAAAGACTCGCAAATTAGAACGGTTATGGCGCAATTCTAGCACTGAGCAATCTCTTAGATCTTGGAAAAAATGCCTACTCGCCTATAAGCCATGAGGAAAGCAAAAACAGATTACTACTCTTCATTAATTGAAGTAAATAAAAATAACCCTAGGTTTCTTTTTAATACGGTGGCCCGGCTAACAAACAGTCACAGCGCAGTAGAGCCTTCCATTCCTGATACCCTTAGCTGCGATGACTTCCTTAAATTCTTTAATGACAAAATCACAACCATTAGAGATAAAATAAATGATAAGCTTCCCTTGTCTTCTGATCTAAATCCAGCTGTAGAATCATTGCCTCCTTTCAAAGCCTTAGACAGGTTCATAACTGTAGATGAGGCTGAGGTATTATCAATCATTATGTCTTCAAAACCATCAACTTGTCTTCTAGATCCAATTCCAATTAAACTCCTCAAAGAAATTACCCCAGAAATCTCAGATACCATATTGAAAATAATTAACTCATCTTTAGAAAATGGGTATGTACCAAAGTCCTTTAAATATGCTGTTATCAAACCACTTTTGATCCTGATATTCTAGCAAACTATAGGCCCATATCTAATCTGCCTTTCATTTCAAAAGTCCTTGAAAAAGTAGTGGCTAAGCAGCTTTGCCGCCACCTACAGGACAATAGTTTATTTGAAAAATTTCAGTCAGGGTACAGAACTTATCATAGCACAGAGACCGCCTTAGTCAAAGTTACCAACGACCTGTTATTAGCAGCTGACGCCGGACTAGCTTCAGTCCTGGTTCTGTTAGACCTCAGTGCAGCCTTTGATACAATCGACCACAATATTCTCCTGCAGAGGTTAGAAACTGACGTAGGCCTCAGGGGAACAGCCCTCTCTTGGTTTAAATCTTACTTATCTGATAGGCCCCAATTTGTTAATGTAAACCTAAAGTCTTCACCGTGTTCTAAAGTGTGCTATGGGGTGCCACAGGGTTCAGTGCTCGGGCCAATTTTATTTATATTGTACATGCTCCCATTAGGTAACATAATCCGAAATCATAATATAAATTTTCACTGTTACGCGGATGACACACAGCTGTACTTATCAATAAAACCAGGTCAGACAGATAAATTAGATGTGCTTAGTTCCTGCGTAAAAGCCATCAAGACCTGGATGACTGTAAATTACCTTCTCCTTAACCCTGATAAAACCGAGGTTATTATTTTAGGTCCTCAAAAACTGAGAGAGTTTTTATCTCAGCAGATCATCTCCCTGGATAATGTAAGCGTATCGACGAGCTCTAAAGTAAAAAACCTTGGAGTTCTGTTTGACCAAGACCTCTCTTTTAAAACGCATATAAACCAGGCTTGTAAAATTGTGTTCTTTCACCTGCGCAACATTGCTAAAATACGAAACATCCTACCTAAGAGTGATGCAGAAAAACTTATTCATGCATTTGTTTCCTCAAGGCTGGACTACTGCAACTGCCTGCTAGCAGCGTGTCCTAAAAGCTCCCTAAAAAGTTTTCAACTAGTTCAAAATGCAGCTGCAAGATTGTTAACGCGTACAAAGAGAAGAGAACACATGACACCTGTGCTAAAGTCTCTCCATTGGCTCCTGTTGAGTTTAGAATCAAATTTAAAATCCTGCTCCTCACATTTAAAGCCATAAAGGGTTTGGCTCCGCTTTATCTCCAAGACGTTATCGTTCCATATCGGCCAACCAGAGCTCTCAAAACTCAGGGCTACTAGTGATTCCTCGGGTCTCCAACGTCACTGTAGGAGGAAGAGCCTTTAGCTCTAAGCTCCGGTTTTATGGAATAAACTCCCAGCTCACGTTAAAGAAGCAGACACAGTCCCTACATTTAAGGCTAGGCTCAAAACGTACCTCTGAGAATTAACTTATGATCAGGTCAGTTAGGTAAAGCTCTAACCCACAGCCTGAAGTAAAGCTCTAACCCTCAGCCTGAAGTAAAGCTCTAACCCTCAGCCTGCAGTAAAGCTCTGACCCTCAGCCTGAAGTAAAGCTCTGACCCTCAGCCTGAAGTAAAGCTCTGACCCTCAGCCTGAAGTAAAGCTGCCTTAGAAGAAACTCTGCTGTGGGAAGTACGGTCCACTGAGCGCTATCCTCTTCTTCTTCTTACTGCAAACTTTGTCTTATTATGATACAATATTTATTTTATCTGTAGTCTGTTCATTACTATTCACATGGTGTCTCCTGTCCCACTCCCCCTTGGGAGTGCCTGTCTAGATCAAACGGAGGCACCCGGCTGAACGGAGGAACCCTTGAACGGAGGAACCCGGCTGAACAGAGGAACCCGGCTGAACGGAGGAACCCTGCTGAACAGAGGAACCCTGCTGAACGGAGGAACCCGGCTGAACGGAGGAACCCGGCTGAACGGAGGAACCCGGCTGAACGGAGGAACCCTGCTGAACGGAGGAACCCTGCTGAACGGAGGAACCCTGCCTACTGACAACAAGGACTGGACGGTCTGTGATCTTGGCCCGTCTACTGAGGGACTCCTTCGGCCCTGGGTCTCCCACCGGGTTTTTGAGTTGTTCCTCTCTGTGCTGGAGAGTCTAAGGACAGGGGCCCGAGATGCTCGTCGCCGCCCAAATTATGTTTGCCTGGATATTTGATTCTCCTGAACTTTACACGGTCTTATTTACTGCTCTGTTTTATTGCCTTAATGTTCGGAGCAGCTGTGAGGAAACTCCTGTTGTGATATTGGGCTAAACAGAACCATTGATTGATTGACCTCCTGGGTGGATGTAGGTGGAGCTGTTTAAACACAGGTGTAGTTCCTCTGTGGCCTTACCTCCTGGGTGGATGTAGATGGAGCTGTTTAAACACAGGTGTAGTTCCTGTGTGGCCTTACCTCCTGGGTGGATGTAGATGGAGCTGTTTAAACACAGGTGTAGTTCCTCTGTGGCCTTACCTCCTGGGTGGATGTAGATGGAGCTGTTTAAACACAGGTGTAGTTCCTCTGTGGCCTTACCTCCTGGGTGGATGTAGGTGGAGCTGTTTAAACACAGGTGTAGTTCCTCTGTGGCCTTACCTCCTGGGTGGATGTAGATGGAGCTGTTTAAACACAGGTGTAGTTCCTCTGTGGCCTTACCTCCTGGGTGGATGTAGGTGGAGCTGTTTAAACACAGGTGTAGTTCCTCTGTGGCCTTACCTCCTGGGTGGATGTAGGTGGAGCTGTTTAAACACAGGTGTAGTTCCTCTGTGGCCTTACCTCCTGGGTGGATGTAGGTGGAGCTGTTTAAACACAGGTGTAGTTCCTCTGTGGCCTTACCTCCTGGGTGGATGTAGATGGAGCTGTTTAAACACAGGTGTAGTTCCTCTGTGGCCTTACCTCCTGGGTGGATGTAGGTGGAGCTGCTGGAGGTGAAGTTGTGGTTGAACACCTCCAGGAGGTAAACACAGGTGTAGTTCCCTTTGTGGGCGGGGCCTACGTCAGTAAACAGGAAGTGGGCGGAGTGATTGAGGGCGGGCAGGGTGAGGTTGAGGGTGGGGGAGAGCAGCTGGAAAGAGCCTCCCGGGTACTGCGGCTCCACGGAGCATTTGACCCGGAAATGTGCCCCCATCTGCACCCAGACCCCGCCCTCTCCCGGCGACGCCCAGTTACCCTCCTGTGCCCGCGGCCCAAAGAGCTCGCCCTCTGCCCGCGGAGCCCACACCCCCTCAGACACAGACACCTCCGGGACGTTCAGCAGATCTGAGGAGCAGAGGTCACATTAACCAGAAACTCTTCATCGTTTACAGAAGTTTCTCTGACGGTGAAGGACGTTTGTGACAGAGAAACCTGAGCCGGAGCTTCAGGTTCTGAACATCATTTCACTCAAAGTAGATTTAAAAGTACTGACCCAAACAGCCACTCCAGTAAAAGTACAGAAGTACTCGAGTAACTGTTGGAGTAAAGTCTGATTCATGTTTGTTTCATGTTAATGAGACAAAACAACAAATAATGTTTTAAATAATAATCCATAAACTTTAGCCAAAGGAAAGTCATGTTAGACACAAATATATACAGAACGTCTCGAAAGTTCTAACACATCCTGAACTTCTGCACATTTTGTCATGTTTACCATAAACATAAAGATTTTATTTGGAATGTTTTACTGAAAGTTCACACGAGTAACAGACGACTGTGAAGTGAAACATGATTCTGTTATTGATTCAAACAATAGAAAAGTGAAAGTGGGGGTGCATAAGTATTCATACAGCATGACTGAATACTTTGTGGAACCCCCTTTTGCTGCAATAACAGCAGCAAGTCTTCTGGGGTTTGACTCTACAAGGTTTGCACATGTAGAGACTGACATTTGAGCCCATTCCTCTTTACAAAACAACTCCAGCTCTGTCACATTAGAAGGAGAGCGTTTGTGAACAGATGTTTTCAGGTCTTTCCAGATGTTCAATAGGATTTAGGTCAGGACTTTGACTGGGCCATTCTAACACCATTCCATTGTACATGTTTGTGTTTAGGGTCATTGTCCTGCTGGAAGGTGAATCTCCGCCCCAGCCTCAGTTCTCTTGTGACTCCAGCAGGTTCTCCTCCAAAATGTCTCCATCCATCTTCCCAACTATTCTTACAATCTTCCCAGTCCCCGCTGAGGAAAAGCAGCCCCATAGCATGATGCCCCCCCCCCATATTTGACCCTGGGGAGGGTGCACTCAGGACGAGGAGCAGTGTTTGGTTTGCTCCATACAGAACGTCTCATCTGACCAAAGCACCTTCTTCCACATGGAGCTGTGTCCTCCATAGGACTTCTAGCAAACTTCAAACGGTATTTCTTATCCTTTCAATAACGGCTTTCTTCTGCCACTCGTCCATGAAGGCCAGATTTGTGTAGAGACTTATAGTTGTCCCATGTACAGATTCCCCCAGCTCAGCGGCAGGACGTCCCAGCTCCTCCAGAGTTATCTTGGGGCACTTGGTTGCATTTCTGACCAGTGCTCTCCTTGTTCGGTCTGTTAGTTTAGGTGGACGGCCGTGTCTTGGTAAGTTCTCAGTGGTGCTATACTCTTTCCATTTCTGAATGATGGATTGAACAGTGCTCCGTGAGATGTTCAGATCTTTGTATAACTTAACGCTGCTTTAAACTTCTCCACAGCTTTATCCCTGACCTCTCTGGTGAGCTCCTTGGCCTTCATGATGTTGTTTAGTGACCAATACACTCTGACCATAGCTCTGAGGCCCTCACAGAACAGCTGGAATTATACTGAGAGTAGATCACACACAGGTGGCCTCTATTTAATGGTCAGGGCGAGGTGTGAACTTTCTGCAGTCATTAGGAATGTTATAAAGACCATTTAATGCACTCAGGAAATGCTGTATGAATACTTATGCTCCGCCCACTTTCACTTCACAGCTGTCTGTTACTCGTGTGTGAACTTTCAGTAAAAAATTCAAAATAAAATCTTTATGTTTAGGGTAAATGTGACAAAATGTGCAAAAGTTCAAGGTGTATTAGTACTTTCCAGAGGCTCTGTAAGATTGAAGTAGTTTTTTATGTGTACTATTACTTCAACATAAACTACTGCAGTAGAAGTAAACGTACTGTGTGATACTCTACGTGCAGTTAGTGGAAACAGTTACATAAAGTACTTGAGTAAAAGTAACTGAGTACTCCCCGCCTCGGCCAATGGGAGCAGAGCATTATCTGTGTCCTCCTCTAGGGGGCAGCACCACATTCAATGAACTGACTCTGAGCAGAGATTGTGAGAAGAAGAAACTCTGGATTTAAACAAACCTGAACAAATAACCTGGAGGAGGAAATAAGATGAGCCACGATCGTAGAGACAGTCTCTCACAGAAGAGCTCTTCTTCACACAGTCAGTGATGACCCTCCACACTTTACTCTCAGACCCTCGTCTCTCTTCTGTAGAAACAGGAGATCCACAGTCCAGGTCTCGACACACGGCGGTCGCCGCCTCCAGGTCCCAGTGTTTAAAGGGCCACACTCGTCTCCACTCTCCTCTGAGCTCCGCCTCCACCGTCCCCTCACAGCGACTGGCCCCTCCCACCAGCCTCAGCAGTTCTGTACACAAACACAGGTGAGCCCCGCCCCTCTCCAGGCCCCGCCCCTTACAGGCCCCGCCCCCTTACCTTTGCAGGTGAGGTTGAGAGTGGGGCAGGTCTCTGGGCCGGTCCTGGTCCGGGGACAGTCCATCAGCCTAGACTCGTTTCCCTCACAGTGGAACGTCTGCCCCAGAGGAGAGAGCGCCCCCTAGAGGAGAGGAGCCCCACAGCCCAGCTCCCTGCACAGCACCTCTGCCCCGCGACGGTCCAAGGCCCCCTCACAGACCCCGGCCCAGGACTGGGCCAAGGACTGGTCCAGGATCTGCAGAGATCCTGAACACAGGCTCCGCCCCCCGACCAGCCGCACCGAGTCTAAGAGAAGATAAGCCTTTATTATCTCACAAAGGAGGACCTCACTGGTGACTCTCAGCTTGGATGTCGGAGACTGGATACAGACATGATGCAGGCGTTGAGTTAGGAGCCCGATATGGGGGGGTCGGCATTAGATGGTGTCTTCTTATGTTGGTCATCATGAGTCATGGTACTCAGACCTTCTGTAGAGGACGGGCAGTATAAAGGGTTGCTTGTGTCTTCTTATGTTGGTCATCATGAGTCATGGTAATCAGACCTTCTGTAGAGGACGGGCAGTATAAAGGGTTGCTTGTGTCTTCTTATGTTGGTCATCATGAGTCATGGTACTCAGACCTTCTGTAGAGGACGGGCAGTATAAAGGGTTGCTTGTGTCTTCTTATGTTGGTCATCATGAGTCATGGTAATCAGACCTTCTGTAGAGGACGGGCAGTATAAAGGGTTGCTTGTGTCTTCTTATGTTGGTCATCATGAGTCATGGTAATCAGACCTTCTGTAGAGGACGGGCAGTATAAAGGGTTGCTTGTGTCTTCTTATGTTGGTCATCATGAGTCATGGTAATCAGACCTTCTGTAGAGGACGGGCAGTATAAAGGGTTGCTTGTGTCTTCTTATGTTGGTCATCATGAGTCATGGTACTCAGACCTTCTGTAGAGGACGGGCAGTATAAAGGGTTGCTTGTGTCTTCTTGGCTTTGTGCTCTGCTTATGGTTTTTGTTAGACGACTGCGCATCTGTGCCTCCTCTCGTGGGGTTACTCCATTTTGTTTCTCCAAAGACGTCCTCCTCTTCCTCCTCCGAGGTGGTTGTAAGATGTTGGCAGTGGTTGTGAGCGTGTGTTGTATCTCCGTCTTCTGTCGTCTTCATGCACTGGGTAAATGCCTGTAGGTCTTTGGGACATTTCCCTGGTGCATCGTTGTGTTGAAACTTTCTTATTTTCATCCGTGGGTTTCATTACGAGAGTTGACGACAGCTCTTTGAAGTCTCGTTTTGCCCATTTGTACATTCTTCTTTCTTGGGCTCCTTTTTTCTCATGTTTTTTTCTCATGTTGAATTTGCCAACGTTATGAGCACGAGCAATAAACGCCTAAACTCACCATGATTAGATATGACTTGGGAATTACAAGATTTTGATTAACTATTGTTGAATTTTTATTATTTTTGACTTACGTTTATCTCTTTTATTTTGATTTTTAACTTCACTATTTGTTATGAATAATAATGTTCTTATAATAAAATTTCAGGTATTTCGTTTATTGGGTTATTCGCACATTTTATACCAAAAAAAACATACACTTTTCATAAAATAATTTCCTATACTCTTCACTGTCCCTATGTTTTTATACTTTATACTCGTAAAAATGAACATTCAGTTATTTTTATATAGTTTTTATTTATTTTTCTTAAAAAAAACAAAAAAATTAAAAACTACAAAGCTGTCTGAATCACACAACTGTCTACACTTTTTTATCTTATTTTGGTATATTCGATTCTGCTCCAAAAAACGCAGGTATATAGGACTTTTCTGAATTCCTTTCAATATATTTTTCTCTCGTGCCTGAAAGAATCTTTCCTTTTCTGCAGCTGCTTATAACTTGTACCAAAAGGCACGAGAGAAGGAATTCAGGTATTTTCGTATTTTTCAAATAAAAGCTCCTTATATATATATAAAACATTTATTGTTTAAATTATTTAAACATTTGTAAATAAAGTCCCATTCAATCAACCACAACTAATTTGTTTTTCAAAACCAATTTGACCGAATTTATAGAAAAGGTTCCCGTCTCACCTTCTTGTGTCGACAGTTGTTGGTTTCTTGGTGAGGCTCCCGTACGCGGGGTCCTCTCGGCTCCCGTACGCGGGGTCCTCACGGCTCCCGTACGCGGGGTCCTCACGGCTCCCGTACGCGGGGTCCTCTCGGCTCCCGTACGCGGGGTCCTCACGGCTCCCGTACGCGGGGTCCTCTCGGCTCCCGTACGCGGGGTCCTCTCGGCTCCCGTACGCGGGGTCCTCTCGGCTCCCGTACGCGGGGTCCTCTCGGCTCCCGTACGCGGGGTCCTCTCGGCTCCCGTACGTGGGGTCCTCTTCTCAGTCCCCGACGGACGGAGTTTTGCAAACAACTTTCTACGTCTCTACAAAAAGACGATCACGTCGGGGTCACGTCGGGGTCACCACAATAATGAGTTTTTTGCTGTGGTCCGGTTAAGGAAAAAAGCCTCAGAAGAATGAATTTGTTGGAAGAAGCTTTTATTTGATCAACATACAAGTGACATCATAACAATGTTAGGAAGTCCGTGTAAATCTGTGTTAGGATTATATACCAGTCCAGCCTCTAATCCAGACGCTCACACTGACCTTGTCTCAGATATTACGTTTGTTTTTTAATCTCTGACCTTGTAGTTCGGTCAACATGGATCTGCCGGTACTTTTCAAGGTAGGACATTAATTACAACAATGACACAGCAAAATCCAAACGAGTATATTGTAAGTTTTAAGCAAGCAGTTACAAATGTAATTCTTGACAAGGAACAAAAATGTACTTAAGGAAAACTAAAAGTATCTGATCAAAGTGTGTACTTAAGTAAAAGTATACAAGTATGGATTGTAAAATGTACTTTACAAGTACAAAATAAAACAATGTAAAAGTTTAATTTGCAGGATTTAAATCATTTTAATCACACCAGGTCTAAACGAGCAAACAACCAAGTCTAACCTGGGACTAAACCAGGTCATTGTAGAGAAGTCCCTTTGAAAATAAAACACTTTCACTTTCAACCCAATTTAA